>AWOL01S0058783.1:0-27805 GCA_000715115.1 Nicotiana otophora | reverse complement strand
CGACCCGAACTGGCCCAGTTTTGGATTCTCGTTTAAGCAAGTAGGTGACAGTCTGCGCAGTCTTGCACAAATGCCCATATCTCTCTACTCAGATATCGTATTGACAAACGGTTTAATGAGTTGGAAAGTATACTCATAGATCTTTAATTTTATTGGTGGAACACCCCATAACTGTAAGTATATTGGGAGGAAATCGCAATTACATTTGACCCAAAGTTTCAGTAAAATTTATGAACGTAACTTGTGATGACTTTCATCGACTTTTGTTCCACCACTCGCTTGACTTCAAAACATAACATACCACTATCATACAAATAACATAACTCGTAACATACCCTCCTTATCATGTAAAACACCCCGGTCTCCTCCCAAAAGTATATGCTATAATATTCCCAATTTGTCGGCTTTCGACGAAATATTACTTTCTTCAATTCCTTTAGCTTCTAAACCTTCCAACCCTCTTTGTACTTGTTATTCATGATATTCAATATTTGTAACTTCCTAGGTAACATGATTAACTTGATTTATATATTTTCAAAGATGATCTCATTTTTGGGTCCTACATTAGTTTGCTCACGACGCAGTTTTACGTACAAACAAATATAGGGTGTAACACCCCATCTGCTTGTCCTTAAGGACACGGTTCAGCACGGTGATGCCAAGGAAGTTACTATTGGGGATAACAGTGTATTACGGATGCCGGGCAGGCTATGTGTGCATAATGTAGATGGTTTGTGTGAGTTGATTCTCTAGGAGACTCACAGTTCTCGGTACTCCATTCATCCAGGTGCCGTGAAGATGTATCAGGATTTGAGGTGGCACTATTGGTGGAGGCGAATGAAGAAAGATAGAGTTGTGTTTGTAGGTCGGTGTTTAAATTGTCAACAGGTGAAGTACGAACATCAGAGACCGGTCGGATTACTTCAGAGACTTGAAATTTTGAAGTGGAAGTGGGAGCGTATTACCATGGACTTCGTAGCTGCGCTCCCACGGACTTTGAGGAAGTTTGATGTTGTTTGGGTGATTGTAGGTCGGTTGACCAAGTTCGCGCATTTTATTCCAGTTGGTACTAATTATTATTCAGAGCGGTTGGCTGAGATTATATCCGCGGGATTGTTTGTCTTCACGGTGTGCCAATGTCCATTATTTTAAGATCGGGGAACACAATTTACATCATAGTTTTGGAGAGCAATGCAGCGAGAATTAGGTACACAGGTTCAACTGAGTACAACATTTCACCCTCAGACGGACGGAAAGTCCGAGCGCACTATTCAGATGTTGAAGGACATGCTACGCACTTGTGTCATTGATTTTGGGGGTTCTTGGGATCAATTTCAGCCACTGGCAGAGTTTTCTTATAATAACAGCTATCAATCGAGCATTCAGAAGGCTCTATATAAGGCTTTATATGGTAGACGGTGTCGGTCTCCGGTGGGTTGGTTTGAGCCGGGTGAGGCTAGACTATTGGGTACTGATTTAGTTCAGGATGCTTTGGAAAAGGTTAAATTGATTCACGAGCGACTTCGCACGGCGCAGTCTAGACAGAAGAGTTATGCCGGCCAGGAGGTCTGTGATATTGCTTACATGGTTGGGGAGAAGGTTCTGCTCAAGATTTCACCCATGAAAGGTGTGTTGAGGTTTGGGAAGAAGGGCCAGTTGAGTCCTCGATATAGTGGGTCGTTTGAGGTGCTTAAGAAGATTGGATAGGTGGCTTATGAACTTGCATTGCCACCTAGTCTATCGAGTGTTCATCCAATGTTTCATGTACCTATGCTCCGGCAGTATGTCGGGGACCCGTCTCATGTTTTGGATTTCAGCACAGTGCAGTTGGATGGTAATTTGACTTATGATGTAGAGCTGGTGACCATTTTAGACCAGAAGATTCGAAAGTTGAGATCAAAGAACATAGCTTCAGTGAAAGTGTAGTGGAGAGGCCAGCTAGTCGGGGAAGCTACTTAGGAGACTGAGCGGGAGATGCGGAGCAAATATCCATACCTATTTGAGACTCCAGGTATAATTCTAAACCCGTTCGAGGACGAATATTTGTTTAAGAGGGGGAGAATGTAACAATTCGGTCGGTCATTTTGAGTATTACAACTCCGTTCCCCTATTTACTGCTCAATTTATTCTTTACAGTTGTTATGTGACTCGCCGGAGTGATTGGTTCGGGTCCGGTGAGGTTTTGGAATAATTGGAACACTTAGTTCCAAGGTTTAAAGCTTAATTTAAAATAGTGACCGGATGTCGACTTATGTGTAAACGACCCCGGAATAAAGTTTTGATGATTCCAATAGCTCCGTATGGTGATTTTGGACTTAGGAGCGTGTCCAGAAAATTATTTGGAAGCCCGTAGCTAAATTAGGCTTGAAATGACTAAAATAGAAATTTAAGTTTGGAAGTTTGACCGGGGAATTGACTTTTTGATATCGGAGTCGGAATCTAGTTCTGAAAATTTGTATAGCTTCGTTATGTCATTTATGACTTGTGTGCAAAATTTAAGGTCAATCGAAATTGAATTGATAGGTTTCGGCATCGAATGTAGAAGTTGGAATTCGTTAGTTTTATTAAGCTTGAATTGGGGTATGATTCATGGTTTTGGAATTGTTTGATGTGACTGGAGGCTTCGACTAAGTTTGTATGATGTTTTACGACTTGTTGGTGTATTTGGTTGAGGTCTCGAGGGCCTCGGGTATGTTTCAGATGGTTAACCGATTGCAATTTGGACTTAAATAACAGCTGGAAATTTTGGCCTTATAGTGTAACCGCACTTGCGGAATTTAGCTCGCAGGTGCAAGTTCGCAGAAGCGAGCTTCTTGCACAAACGCGGAGGCAAAGGGAGCTGGGAAAGACTGCAGAAGCGGACAACTCTCCGCAGAAGGGGACTCTTGTCCGCAGAAGCAAAGAAGGCGCAGGAGCGGCAGCACGTCCGCAAAAGTGGGACCGCAGATGCGGTTAGTTTTTCCGCAGAAGCGGAACCCCTGGACATATTACAAAACAAAGGGGTTCCGACATGTTTGTCATTTTTGACATTTTCAACACGGTGTTGGGGCCATTTTCAGACAGAATTCACGGAAAAAGTTGAGTTAAGTCACTTGTGATCATTGTTAGTCAATAATATTGGATTATCATTGAGTATTTTGACTAGATTAAGTTTTTTAAGGTGAAATTAGAGGATTTGGGTTTAGAGATTTCAAAATAAAAAATTAAGATCTGGAGGTCGAGTTGATGTCGAAATTTGGTAAAATTAGTATGGTCGGACTCATGGTTGAATAGGCGTTCATATTTTGTAACTTTTGTCGGGTTCCGAGATGTGGGCCCCACGGACGATTTTGAGTACAATTTCGAATTTTGTTGGAAAATTAGTATTTTCAAATGGAATTAATTCCTATAATTTGTATTGGCTGAATCGAACTATTTGTGACTAAATTTGAGGCGTTTGGAGGCCGATTCGCGAGGCAAAGGCATAGAAGAATAGAGAATTTCACGGTTTGAGGTAAGTAATTCTGAATTTGGTCATGAGGGTATGAAACTCCAGATTATGTGTTATGTGATCAGTTTTGAGGTGACACACATACTAGATGACAGGCGTGTGGGCATGCACCGTGAGAATTGTGACTTGGTCAAATTTTATGGAACTGTGTAGTTGAAAAATCTGTTGTTATCTGTACATTCTCCATGTAGTAGAGAAATGGAACCACAAATCATGTTTAGATTATGTGTTGGCACTGTAGGGATCCACATAGGTCGTGTACATGTTGAATTATCTGCTAAAGTTTTGTTTTGTACTCAGTCACAGTTTACTTATTAATTTTATCTCAGTCTCTATTGTACATTATTGATGCATCATATCATTGTTGTTTGGGCTGATTTTCATGATTATTGAGAGCCCGAGAGACTGGAGAGATTTATGAGTGAGTGACACGTGAGTTGCCCATGCGAATCCATATATTATACTATAGCACGTGAGTTGTCCGTGCAATACGTGAGTTGTCTGTGCAGATCCATATAATGTACTATAGCATGTGAGTTGTCCGTGCAGTACGTGAGTTGTCCGTGCTGATCCAGATATTAATACTATAGCACGTGAGTTGTCCGTGCAACACGTGAGTTGTCCTTGCAACACGTGAGTTTTCTTTACGGATTATAGCGCTTGGGCTAAAGGTGTCACGACCCAATTTTATCTATAGGTCGTGATGGTACCCAACATCACAGCTAGGCAAGCCAACTAGTGATTTAAACAAATATTCAATTCTTTAAGAATTAACCGAGTAATTAAACTCTTCTTACTTGCAAGAATTAAAACAATATGAAAAGATCTGGTAAATTAAAATAACCAAGAAAAATAAATAAATCCGAAAATTCTACTAGTGTGTGCCAAGACCTGGTGTCATAAGTGTATGAGCATCTAGTAGATTATACAAAATTCTAAATAATATCTGAAATAAAATAGACAGAATATAAATATAAGAAAAGACACTAGTTGCTGCAGAAATGCAGCTCATCACTAAGCCTCCGGATAAAGTGGATGCGCTCCGATGGGTCCAAGTAAAGCACTTGTCTCAGGTCCTGCACAAAAAGTGTAGCAAGTGTAGCATGAGTACGTAAACAACGTGTACCCAGTAAGTATCAAGCCTAATCTCGAAGAGGTAGTGACGAGACTATGGGTCAATAATATTATAATAGAAATATTTAATTAAACATGAATTTTAGGCTAACAACAATAATTCTTCTTAACAAGCAGAAATAATAAATTCCTTAAATTTCAATAAATTTCCAATTTATAAATTAACTTCACAAGTTGCAATTAAAATATCAAGGTATCGTGTAATTATTATTATTAGGCGCGATTTCTGCCAAGGTCGTACGGCCTGATCCAGAGTGTCGTGTACACTGCCGAGGGACGTGCAGCGCGATCCATAGATGCATCTATACTGCCGAGGCGTTCGGCCCGCTCCACAAGAAATGGGGACATTTTCTTATGTACCTCCGGAATGAGAGTATATATATAATTTAAGATTAATACGAGAGGATGTACAATATCGATTTAGCAGTTAAAGCTTTTTCACAAAAAAATCAAGTACGTAAACTTTCAGTCTTTTACTATTTTCTCTAACAATTACAGAATAAATTTCAGTAATTTAATTAAATAGAAGGAGAAATTATCACAAGTGATTCATGATTTGAGTCCTAAACTACCCAGACTTTTAGCATAAATAGTAGCTACGCACGAACTCTGGTAACCTCGTGCGTACGTAGCCCCCACAATTAGCAAAATTATTAATTTAAGTCACATATAGGGTAAATTACCCCTTATAAGGTTAGACAAAAGACTTACCTTGTCTCAAAGCCCACTTCCTGATCAGAATATCGCGAAAAACCTCAATTCGATGCCAAAAAATCCAAAACTAACCAAAAGTTATATAAAATAATTAATACATTTTCAATAATTCGAAATTTTACTATTAAATAAATTACCATATCCAAAATGATAAAATTTCTAAATTTCACCCAGGGCCCACGTGCCCAAATTCCAGAAATGTTTGGAGGAAATCGTTACCCATAATCTCAAGAACTCAAATATACAATTTTCATCCAATTCCATAACCATTTTCGTGGTTAAAATCTCATTTTTTTTAAAATCTAGGTTTTTCCTCTAACCCTTGATTTCCATCATTTATAAGTTATAATCTACCCATAATCTATGTATTTAACTCAAAGTGTGTAGAATTAACTTACCTTCAAGTTGCTAGTTGAATTCCCCTCTCAAAAAGCTCCAAAATCGCCCGAGAATGGAAGAAATGGGGTTTAAAATGGTGAAATTCAGTTCTTAAGACATTCTGTCCAGTACAGTGAACCCCTTCTTTGCGAACGCGGTCAGTGCCTCGCCTTCGCGAAGGCCAAATTCCACTGCCTTAAAATTACCTTTTGCGAACGCGACAGGGTCTCGCGAACGCGAAGGCTTACTGGCCTGCCCTTCGTGAACACGTGATCTCCATCGCGAACGCGTAGGCCAAAACTCCCGGACTTCGCGAACGCGTCATCCTCCACGTGAACGCGAAGGACAAAAGCCCAGCTCCCATTTTCCTTCTTTGCGAACTCGAGGGTCCTTCCGCGTTCGCGAAGAAGGAAACCAGAACTGGAATTTCTGGTTTTTCCAACTTAGCTCCGGGTGGTTCAAAACTCACCCGAGCCCCCCGGGGCCCCGTCCAAATGCACCAACAAGTCTAAAAACATAACACGAACTTGCTCGAACTCTCGAAACATGCAAATCAACAACAAAACTAAGAATCGCACCCAAAACCGAATTGGATCAAAATATGAACTTCAAGTTTCTAACTTCCTCCGAACGCGCTGAATCATACTTATACTACCCGAAATGACACCAAATTTTCCGTGCAAGTCTTAAATCACCATACGGAACTATTCTCAAACTCATAATTTCAAACGGACCTCGATTACTACAAAACCTACTCCAAACCAAATATACAACAACAACAACAACAACAACCCAGTATAATCCCACTAGTGGGGTCTGGGAAGGGTAGTTTGTACGCAGACCTTACTCCTACCCTGGGGTAGAGAGGCTGTTTCCGATAGAACCTAGACTCCCTCCCTTCAAGAACTCCCCACCTTTCTCTCGGGGTAACTCGAACTCACAACCTCTTGGTTGAAAGTGGAGGGTGCTTACCATTAGAGCAACCCACTCTTGTCCTCCAAACCAAATATAAAGAACCTTAAAACCTTTGAATAGTTAATTTTTACCATTAAGCGCTGAAACGATCTCGAGTTATCCAAAATCCAATTCGAACATACGCCCAAGTCCAAAATCATCATACGAACCTATTGGAACCGTCAAATCCCGATTCCGGGGTTGTTTACTAAAAATGTTGATCGAAGTCAAACTTAGCATTTTAAGGCCAACTTAAGGAACCAAGTGTTCCGATTTCAACCCGAACACTTCCAAATCCCGAACCAACCATCCCTGCAAGTCATTACAGAAGGAGCCCCTCCGGAGTCTGTACACACCCCCCAATGAGCGCAGGTACCTACTGAGTGTGAGTGATGAGCGCTGAGTGAATGGTATGGCTGAGTGACTGTGGTACTGAGAGGATGCATTTGATTTTATTATTGTGGAACTTCAGTTGTCTTATACCACTGTTTTGAAAGTTTTTGAGAGATATTATCTTATGTTTCAGTTGAACTTGACATGAAATTACTGTTTTGGCATTAGATGTTGAACTTGAAAGCATGTCTGCCTTGTTATGTTGGAAATTACTGTAATTGGACTCAGGTATGAAGCTCGTCACTACTTTCAGTTCTTTATTTAGTATTGTTACTTTCTGAGTTGGTTGTACTCATACTACACCATGCACTTCGTGTGCAGATCCAGGTGTTCCCAGACACAATGGGTGTTGATTTCTTCGCACAGTTGATTATACCGAGATTCTGAGGTAGTTGTCGGTGTTTCGCAGACCTTGTCTCTCCTTCTTTATCTTCTTAATTACTATATTTTGTCTCAGACTATTATAGACCGTGTTTTCCAGACTTGCGATGTATAGATGCTCATGTACTCGGTGACACCCCGATAGTTGGAAATTCCGCATTATGTTTTGAGTTTTCTATCCCGGTTATGAGAACTTTTACTACTAAAACTGCTATAAATTCATTCTTGTTAAAAGTGTTGGAAATATTTGTGAGAAATCGGTTTGCCTAGTAGCACGTTAGGCGCCATCATGACAGGTTAGGATTTTGAGTCATGACATATATATCCAGAAAATTATCCAATTACGTACATGAATTGACCCTTAAATCAAGGATTTACCATTTCGTAACTTTGGGGCTTAAAACACCAATTTCTATAACCAAAATATGGATAAAGATGATAACCAACAAACATAATCATAGAAAACATCAAAATAAAGGTTAGACATTTACCCCCTTTTTGATACGAGAACAACGCTGCAAAAATCACCTTAAATTGAGCTATAGAACTCAAGATATGCTCAAAAATACTAAAATACTCGTTTTAAAACACTGCCCGAGTGATTTTTTTCATCACCTTCGCGGGACACCTTCACGTTCGTGAAACACAATTTTTCGCGTTGACCACCATCGCGTTTGCGAAGAACAAAATTCGCACAAGAGACCAGGAATCTTTTTCGATACGGAAATGAGCATAACTCTTTCATACGACCTCAGAATGCGATGATTCTTGTTGCTATGTCTCTATAATTATGATACATATCTAATGGTTCAATCCAATCACAAATCAACAATTGTTTTCTCAATATGGTTCCCTTTATGCCAATAGAAACAACGCTGAAACATCAATAAGAGCGCGACACAATCCAAACCTATCCGAAACTCACCGAAATTAAATCAAAACTTGCGTACAAGTGAAACTTTTAAATCATGAAGCCGAGATCATTACGTCCACTATTTAATCGTGATCAACTCATTTTCTTATACATAACTAGTATACAACTTAAGTTTCTGAATCACTCTTAAACATTCCAGATCATGACCAAACTTCACACACAAGTTTCAATCAATAAAATGAACCTATCCAAGGTCCTGAAATACCACCCGGAGTTCGATAACACCAAAGTACACTCTATGTCAAATATAGCAAATTTCAAACCTTTAAAATGCAAACTACCGATAATAAGAGCCGAATTGCTCCCGGACCATCCGATACTCAACCCGAATATAATCCCAAGTTCGAAATCACCTTATGAACCTATAGGAACCTTCAAATCCCGATTCCGAAGTCATTTACTCAAAAGTCAAACTTTAGTCAAATCTTTCAACTTTAAGCTTCCGAATTGAGAATTATTCTTCCAAATCAACTCTGAACTTCATGAAAATCAAATCCGACTACATGTGCAAGTCATAATACATGAAGTGAAGCTACTCAAAATCTCAAATTACCGAACGATATGCTAGATCTCAAAACGCCCGTTCGGGTCGTTACACAAATGTTACTAGGACAATATGCACAAATTTAATGTGGTAAGGTGGTCGAATTAATGTCTCAAAAGAATTTTGCTCAAATTTATTTGATATGCTATTGAAATATGATGTAAATCAACATGTAGCTGCTCCAATAATACATATATCCAATCCAAATGTGACTAGAATAATAAAATAATCTCAGGTTGCTATGATGATGAATACAACCCCATGATCAAACAACCTTTTGTACTTTGAATACCTCGGCACAATAAGTTCCCTCCCAAAATTTAGAGCCGTTTGGTGATCATAGTAATGGTTCTGGGCAGCCTCTATCATCAACAATGAATGACAATGATGTTGTCAAGGAGTGAAATCAATTTTTGTTGGAGGTGAACAATGGAAAAGCTGATCAACATGAGGGTTATGTAGGTGATAGAATTTTGCCCAAGCGCAAAACTTGAGTTGACCAAGTCGAGGAGGATGAGGATGATGATCTCAATACCTTTGATGATGAAGAGTGTGAAGATGAGTCCTTACGCTCAGTTGGATTACCATCAATACCAACTAACAAAAGTTCTCCATGCACAAGTGTTAAGAGCAAGCTCAACTCAAAAGCTCCAATATTTGTTTTAAGAAATTCTCCAGGTGTCGCTGCAAGTTTGAGTGATCGACCTGCTCATTGTTCATCAAGTAAGGTTGTACAGAATTCAGTCCAAGAAAGGACACCCTTGGATGCTTTGGAAGAGCCAATACCACACACACTTGCACATTCGGCTGGTCCATAAGTGAGTGCACGGGAGCTGCAAATTTCTGGTAAGTCTCCTAACAAAAAGGCTCAATTCCGATCCACAATAATTAAACCTATTGGCATAGTTGCAAAGAGGCATGAACCGGGTGGATTAGTTGACAAAGAACTTGAGAACCAACACCTATAGGGAAACTTAGGTGTTGACATTTATGAAGAAGGAGAGGAAGAATAATTACTTGATTATTGTCAGGCAGAGGCGGTTAGAAGTGGAGACTTATTTCCTATGCATAGTGGAAAGAAGAAGAAGGGACACACACAAGGAAGAATAGTTGGTATGGTAAGGTGAATGAAGGAGTTGTTATTAGACAACTTCCAATGATAGTTGCAAAGAAAAAAGGGGCAGCCCCTACCACCTCCACAAAATCAAGTAGGTCCAAGAAGAAATGAAGAATTTTGAAGACATTTTGAAGATAGTTGAAGAACAAGACAAGGAGCTACAAGTTGAAGAATTCACAAATTTGAAGAAAGAGGGGTAAGACTCTAATTTTTACCTTATTTTATTCTATCATTTTTTTAGTATTATCATATGTAATATCATCACAGAGTGTGTTATAAACTCTATGATGATCATAGAGTACTTAGTTCTTTCTAGTTCCTTTTTCTTACATGCTTATTAGTAGATGAAGTTGTTTATGCCTCAAATAGGAATTGTAAGGTAAGATCTAGCTCTGTAGGTGTGGTTTCCTTCCTCATTTTCCTTTGGGATATAACCCAAGAGGCTATGAGATCTTTCCCCTTGTGAGACTTTGTCATCATGAGGCATTGGAGGTGCCAGGTTTGATGGCAAGGGATACCACACTGTGTTTTCTTTTATTACTAATAAAACTAGCCCTAGGTATCTTTCCTAGTGGGTTTGCTATAAAAACGTGATTTGGAAAAAAAGTGATTTGGAGTAGGTTTGAGTTATATTTTGGATCTTGATTTTTTGAGTTTTGTAGTTGTTTGTGTAACGACCCGACCGGACGTTTTACTTTCTAGAATCTTATTCCCCTAAATAAGACTTTCCATACATGCTTTTACTGATTTATTACTTGCGGGGATGGTTGGTTCGGGATTTAGAAGAGTTTGGGTTAAAATCGAAACACTTGGTTCCTTAAGGTTGGCTCAAAAGGCCAAGTTTGACTTCGGTCAATATTTTGAGTAAATGTCCTCGAAATCGGGATTTGACGATTTCAATAGGTTCGTATGGTAATTTTGGACTTAGACGTATGTTCGGATTGGGTTTTGGATGACCAAGAGAATTTTGGTGCCTAATAGTGAAAGTTGGTTCTTGAAGGTTTTAGAAGTTCTTTAAAATTTGGTTTGAAGCAGGTTTTGGTGATATTGAGGTCCAAACGGAATTATGAGATAGAGAATAGTTTTGTAGTGTCATTTAAGACTTGCACGCAAAATTTGGTGTCATTCCGAGTAGTATAAGTACGTTTCGGCGCATTGGAAGTAAATTGAAGAACTTGAAGTTCTTAAGTTTGATTCAATTGGTTTTAGGGTGTGATTCTTGGTTTTAATGTTGTTTCGGGCGTTCCGTGAGATCGTGCGAGTCCATTTTGTAATTCCAAACTTGTTGGTATGTTCGGGTGGGGCCCGGGGGCCCGGAGTGTCGATCAGACGAGGCTCGGACCATTTCGAGAGCTGAAGCAACAATTGAAGGTCCCCAGTTCTATCATATCCACACCTGCGATTGGCCAGACGTAGGTGCGAGACCAGCGTCTGTAGATGCGGCCCCAATCGGACCAGCCAATTCTGCAGATGCGAATCCTTCTACGCAGAAGCGGTAGCCCGTCCGCAGATGCTGCCCAAGCCGGCCCAGCCAACTCTGCAGAAGCGGACACCTGGTCTGCAAAAGAGGATCTGCAGGTGCGGCCTATGCACCGCAGGTGCAAAAATCGCTGGGGCAGTGAGGTTCAATTAATACGAGACCTAAGCCATTTTCACTCAGTTTCTCTCACTCTTTGGGCGATTATTGGAGTTTTGGGAGGGATTTCCACATGTATGATTCCCAAGCGGGGTAATTCCTTAAATTTATGTTTGACCTCATCGCATGTATGATTCGCGAGCGGGAAAAATAGATGCACTTGTGGTTTGCACCGTTTGACCCTCGGTAATGCACAATTTATATTTATATTGGATCGGGACGAACGTCCTCGGTGGTATTGTGTGTGACAGTAGAACTGAAAGTTTCTTTCATAATTAATATGGATTCATTGTCTGTGTGATCATATGTTTTAAAGGAAGTAAGTGATTAAGTTCTCAAATATGGTGATTTCTTGACCAGTTAAATTCTTCTTCTAAGTCTTATTGTTGTATACCATGCTTAATTAGAATCTCATATCATCATGTTATTGACCCTAGTAAGTATCGAAGTCGACCTCTCGTCACTACTTCTTCAAGGTTTGGCGGGATACTTACTGGGTATATGTTGTTTTATGTACTCATACTACGCTTCTGTACTTAATTGTATAGGATCTGAGGCTGGTGCATCTAGTTACCCGCCCGGCGCGCATACCTGATCTTGGACCGAGACTTCACGGTGAGCTGCCCCTTCTGAGCCGTTCAACATCGTGCCAAAGTTTCTCTTTTATTTTATCTATCTATCCTGTTTCAGATAGTAGGATAGTCATCTTTTGTATATTCTACTAGTTGCCCACATACTTGTGACACCAGATCTTGGCACGTATTAGCAGACTTTGATTTTTGGGTTGTAATTCAATAGTTTTAACTGCTTTTATATGTTTCTGTTTGTTTGCCTTAAAAATCCTTTGTTTATCAAATGCTTTAAATGTAAGTAAAGCTAAATGTTGGAATTGCTTAATAAACAAAAAATGGGAAATCACTAAGTTATTAACTGTTGGCTTGTCTAGCAACGGTGCTGGACGGCATCACGGCTTGACATGGAGTTGGGTCGTAACAGCATGGTATCAGAGCACTAGGTTCACGTAGGTCTCACAACTCATGGGCAGGCCTAGTAGAGTCTTGCAGATCGGTGCGGAGACGTTTGTACTTATCTTCTAGAGGCTATAGGGTGTTAGGAAACTACTCTTTATTCATCTGCTATCGTGCAATTGATGGTATACTAAGTTTTTTCCTTCTATTCTCTCATAGATGGTGAGGACGCATATGGCAGACATTCCAGACCCGAGAGGAGTTGCTCCCCCCGTTGTTAGAGGCCGAAGCAGAGGCCGGGGGAGGGCACCAGCCTAAGGTAGGGGATGAGGGCATCCCAGAGCTTCCCCTGTAGCACCACCAGTAGATCTAGTGGAGGATCCCATTATTGAGGAGCGGGGCGAGCTGCCTTCTGCAGGGCCAGCCACGTTAGATTTCATGACAACACGGGCTTTCAGGAGGTCATGGGACATATGATACGGTTTATGGTCACCATGACTCAGACTGGTTTATTTCCAGCGGACCCATCCATATCTCAGGAAGGAGGGGAGTACAGACCCCTACTGCTCAAGATTCTGGGCACGCAGCTGCAGTATATCAGACCTCAGGTACACTACCCATGGCCAGAGCCCAGCCAATAGCAACAGTTGCGCCTGATCCTAGACCAGTAGCGGCTGACGAGCCGCATAAGCTTTTGGATAGATGGACTAGGCTTCACCCTCTAGTATTTGGGGGTGAGTGACACGAGGATCCTCAGGAATTCATTGATAGGTTCAGGGACAGACTACACAACATGAAGATATTAGAGTCCCATGGGGTGGACTTTACTACTTTCCAGCTGGAGGGTAGGGCTCGTAGATGCTGGCAGTCTTATCTTCTTGGCAGACCAACGGGATCCCCTCCCATGACTTGGGACCAGTTTACACAGTTTTTCTTGGATAGGTATATTCCACCCTCTCAGAGGGAAGAGTTGTGAGGTCAGTTCGAGCAGCTCGAGCAGGGTCAAATGTGAGTGATTGATTATGAGGCGAGGTTCTCTGAGTTGTCTCACCATGTACTTACGATACTTCCTACCGACACAGAGAGAGTGCAGAGATTTGTTGCGGGGTTGCACCCCAATATTCGTGCTAGTATAGCCCGGGAGGTTGAGATGGGTACTGGTTATCATCTAGTAGTGGAGATTGCTCAGAGGATTGAGGGCTACCGCCATACGGGTAGAGAGCAGATGCAACAGGACAAGAGGGCCCATTTCTCTAGAGAGTTTAGAGGTGCCCCGGCTAGGGGCAGAGGTCAGTTTGGGAGGGGTCAGCCTAGTAGGCCCACATATTCAACACCACCACCTCCTTGGGGTGCTCCGACGCGACCCTATTTTAGTTCTACGCCAGAGAGTTCTTATCGCCCACCAGTTCATCAGGGTTCTTCCAGTGCTTATTTCAACACCATGCCAGAGAGTTCATACCGCCCACCAGCCATTCAGGGTTCTTCTAGTGGGTATTCAGGCCATCAGGGTCAGACTTCGGGGCGATAGTCTATGGTACCGAGAGGTTGTTACGAATATGGAGATCTGGTCATATGAAGATCTCCTACCACAGGCTTCAGGGAAAGGCAGTACAACAGGGTCAACAGCCCATGATTTTAGCTCTAGCAGCCGCACCAGCCGTCCGGCTGCCCAGAGGTGGAGGGCAGGTGGGTAGAGGGCATCCTAGATGTGGAGGTCAGGCAGGCGGGGGCTAGTCAGGTGGTACCCCAGCAAGATTCTATGCTTTCCAAGCCAGACCAGATGCAGTGGCCTCAGATACCGTGATCACATGTATTATTTCTGTCTGCGGTAGGGATGCTTTGGTGTTATTTGATCTAGGATTTACCTATTCATATGCATTATCTTTGTTTGCTCATTTACTGGATTTTCCTCGTGAGTTCTTGGGTATTCCTGCTTGTGTGTCCACTCCTGTGGGCGATTCTGTGGTTGTGGATCGGATCTATCGGTCCTGTGTGGTGACATTCTATAGTTACGAGACTAGGGCGGACCTTCTGTTACTTGATATGACTGACTTTGAGGTCATCTGGGGCATGGACTGGTTATCTCCATATCACGCCATTCTTGATTGCCATGCCAAGACTATTACTTGAGCAATGCCGGAGTTGCCCAGGTTGGAGTGGAAGGGTTCGTCTGTCAGTACATCTAGTCGGGATATCTCTTTCCTAAAGGCTCGACACATGGTCAAGAAGAGTTGTTTGGCTTATTTAGCCTATGTTTGGGACACCACCGCAGAGTCTCTGACGATTGATTCAGTGCCAGTAGTACGGGAGTTCGCCGATTTATTTCCTTCTGACCTTCCAGGCATGCTGCTAGATAGTGATATTGATTTCTGTATTTATTTGGCTCCATGCACCCAGCCTATATCTATCCCACCATACCATATGGCTCCGAAAGAATTGAAGGAGTTGAAGGAACGGCTTGAGGAGTTGTTCGCAAAGGGGTTTGTGAGACCAAGTGTATCACCTTAGGGTGTACCAGTGTTAATTGTGAAGAAGAAAGATGGGACTATGCGGATGTGCATTGATTACCGCCAGTTGAACAAGGTTACCATCAAGAACAAGTACCCGTTGCCGCGTATCGATGATTTGTTCGACCAATTGCAGGGTGCTACGGTGTTTCCTAAGATCGACTTGAGATCGGGGTACCATCAGTTGAAGATTCGGGACTCAGATGTTCTGAAGACTGCCTTCCGTACCAGATATGGTCTTATGAGTCACTAGTAATGTCCTTCGGCTTGACTAATGCCCCAGCGGCGTTCATGGATTTGACGAACATAGTATTTTGGCCTTATATTGATTCCTTTGTTATTGTCTTCATTGATGGCATCTTGATTTACTCACGTAGCCTGGGGGAGCATGAGCAGCATTTGAGAGCGGTACTTCAGACATTGCGAGAACATGAGCTATATGCTAAGTTCTCCAAATGTGAGTTTTGGCTAGAGTCTGTGTCATTCTTGGGGCATGTTGTATTAGGAGAGGGTATTAAAGTGGATCCCAAGAAGATTTAGGCAATTCAGAGTTGGCCTCGTCCCACTTTGGCGATAGAGATCAGGAGTTTCTTGGGGTTAGCAGGCTATTATCGCCGGTTTGTGGAGGGCTTTTCATCCATTGCAGCACCTTTGACTAGATTGACCCAAAAAGGTGCTCCGTTCCGTTGGTCCGATGATTATAAGGCGAGTTTCCAGAAGCTCAAGACAGCTTTGACTACAGCACTAGTTCTAGTGTTGCCTTTCGGCTCTGGGATATATATGGTATATTGCGACGCTTCACGCGTTGGCTTGGGTTGTGTATTGATGCAGGAGGGGCAAGTTATTGCATATGCTTCTCGTCAGCTGCAGATTCATAAGAAGAATTACCCAGTGCACGATTTGGAGTTAGTCATGATTGTTCATGCTCTTAAGATATGAAGGATTATCTGTATGGGGTGTTATGTGAGGTTTATACTGATCATCGCAACTTACAGCATTTGTTCAAGTAAAGGGATCTAAATTTGAGGCAGCGTAGATGGCTCGAGTTACTGAAGGATTATGACATCACCATTCTTTATCATTTAGGCAAGACAAATGTGGTCGCGGATGCCTTAAGCAGGAAGGCAGAAAGTATGAGTAGCTTGGCATTTATTTCAGCGGAGGAGAGGCCACTAGCTTTGGACATTCAGTCCTTGGCTAACAGACTTGTGAGGTTGGATATTTCAGAGCCTAGCCAGGTTCTTGCATGTGTTGTTGCCCAGTCTTCACTATTGGGGCAGATCAAGGCTCGGCAGTTTGATGAACCATATTTGGAAATTCTTAGAGAGACAGTACTACAGGGTAGTGCCAAGGAGGTTTCTATTGGCGATGATGGTGTTCTGCGACTCCAGAGTCGTCTATGTATTCCTAGTGTCGATGGCTTGAGAGAGAGGATTCTAGAGGAGGCACACAATTCTCGATATTCTATTCATCCAGGTGCTACGAAGATGTATCGTGACCTGAGACAGCACTATTGGTGGCGGCGGATGAAGAAAGATATAGTTGAGTATGTGGCTAGGTGTCTGAATTGCCAGCAGGTCAAGTATGAACACCAGAGGCCAGGTGGCCTACTTCAGCAAATGACTATAACTAAGTGAAAATGGGAGCGTATTACCATGGACTTCGTGGTTGGGTTACCGCGGGCCTTGCGGAAGTTTGATGCAGTTTGGGTCATTGTCGACAGGTTGACCAAGTCGGCACACTTCATTTCGGTTATGACTACATATACTTCAGAATAGTTGGCCTAGATTTATATTAGAGAGATAGTTCGATTGCACGGTGTGCCTGTTTTCATCATATCAGATAGAGGCCCTCAGTTCACTTCGTATTTCTGGAGAGCCGTATAGAGTGCGTTGGGTACCCGTGTAGAGCTCAGCACTGCGTTGCATCCTCAGACCGACGAGCAGTTAGAGCGGACAGTTCAGATATTGGAGGACATGCTAAGAGCATGTGTGATTGACTTTGGGGGATAGTGGAATCAGTTCTTGCCTTTGGCCGAGTTTGCTTACAACAACAGTTACTAGTCCAGCATCGAGATGGCTCCATTTGAGGCTTTATATGGTCGGCGATGTCATTCTCCCATCGTGTGGTTTGAGCCCGACGAGGCTAAGTTATATGGTACTGATTTGGTAAAGGATGCCTTGGGAAAGGTAAAGTTGATTCAGGAGCGACTTCACACAGCACAGTCCAGACAGAAAGGTTATGCGGATCAGACGGTGCGCGATGTATCATTTATGGTCAGCGAGAAGGTTCTCTTGAAACTCTCGCCGATGAAGGGTATTAGGAGATTCAGAAAGAAGGTCAAGTTGAGCCCAAGGTTTATAGGACCATTTGAGGTGTTGAGGCGAGTTGGGGAGGTTGCTTATGAGATTTCTTTACCTCTCAGCCTATCAGGGGTTCATCCAGCTTTTCACGTGTCTATGCTCCGGAGATATCATGCCGACTTGTCACATGTGTTAGATTTCAGCACTATTCAGTTAGATGAGAGTTTGGGTTATGAAGAGAAGCCAGTTGCTATTGTTGCTAAATAGGATCGCCAGTTGATATCCAAGAGGATTTCCACTGTAAAGGTTCAGTGGAGGGGCCAACCAATCGAGAAGGCGATCTGGGAGTCCGAGGAGGACATGCAGAGCGAATATCCACACTTATTCAGCACTTCAGGTATGAATCTAAACCTGTTCGAGGACGAACGTTTGTTTAAGAGGTAGAGAATGTAACGACCCGACCGATCGTTTTGCTTTCTAGAACCTCATTCCCCTAAATAAGACTTCCCGTACATGCTTTTACTAATTTATGACTTGCGGGGATGGTTGGTTCGGGATTTGGAAGCGTTTGGGGTGAAATCGGAACACTTGATTCCTTAAGGTTGGCTTGAAAAGCCAAGTTTGACTTCGATCAACATTTTGAGTAAACAACCTAGGAATCGGGATTTGACGATCCCAATAGGTTCGTATGGTGATTGCGGACTTGGACGTATGTTCGTATTGGGTTTTGGATGATCTGAGAGCGTTTTGGTGCCTAATAGTGAAAGTTGGTTCTTGAAGGTTTTAGAAGTTCTTTAAAATTTGGTTTGGAGTGGATTTTGGTGATATCGAGGTCCAAATGGAATTCTGAGACCTAGAATAGTTCTGTAGTGTCATTTAAGACTTGCACGCAAAATTTGGTGTCATTCTGAGTAGTATAAGTACGTTTCGGCACATTGGAAATAAATTGAAGAACTTGAAATTCTTAAGCTTGATTCAATTGGTTTTAGGGTGTGATTCTTAGATTTATTGTTGTTTCGGGCATTCCGTGAGTTCGAGCTAGTCCGTTTTGTGATTCCAAACTTATTGGTATGTTCGGGCAGGGTTCGGGGGCCCCGAGTGTCGATCGGACGAGGCTCGAACCATTTCGGGAGCCGAAGCAACAACTGAAGCTCCCCGGTTCTGTCATAACCGCACCTGCGGTTGGCCAGCCGTAGGTCCGAGCTCGCAGGTGCGAGACCCGCGTCCGCAGATGTGGCCCATCCGGCCCAGCCACTTCCGTAGATGCGGCTCCTTCTACGCAGAAGCGGGACCACAGAAGTGGGAGCCCATCCGCAGATGCGGCCCAAGCCGGCCCAGCCAGCTCCGCAAAAGCGGACACCTGGTCTGCAAAAGCGGATCCGCAGGTGCGGCCTATGCACCGCAGGTGCGAAAATCGCTGGGTAGTGAGGTTCAATTAATACGGGACTTAAGCCATTTTCACTCATTTTCTCTCACTCTTTGGGCGATTATTGGAGCTTCTTGGGAGGGATTTCCACCTAGCTTTTGGAGGTAAGTAATTTCTACCTATCGTGAGTTCAATACATAGATTTTGGATAGATGTCAACATGAAAATTAGTAGAAATCATGGGTTCGATGAAAAACCTAGGGTTTGACAAGAATGAGATTTTTACCCCGAAGTTCACCATAAAACTTAGTGATAATCATATATTTATGTTCTTTAGGTCACGGGTAACAACTTTCTTTAAAAATTTTCAGAATCCGAGCGTGGGCCCGGGGGTGAATTTTAGGAATCTTGCAATTTAGGTTGGAAAAGCACTTTAAAGGTGGAATTATGAACTTTTGAGCATAGATTGATTAGTTTATGTAATGTTTGAATAGCTTCGAGTCGTTTGGCGTCAAATTTGGAGGTTTAAGCGCGTTCTTGAATTGGGAAGTAGGCTTTGAGACGATGTAAGTCTCCTTTCTAACCTTATAAGAGGGAAATTACCGCATAGGTGAACTAAATTAATATGTGTTGTTGTTTGTGGGAGGCCACGTACGCACGAAGTGATGAGAGCCCGTACATAGCTATTATTCCTATTATGTCTGGGTAGTCTTAGGCTTACACCATGCCTTGTTGATATTGTTATTGCTTTATGTATATTGTTTGCCTTGAGAAGGGCGGAATGGAGTGTGCTTATTAAATGTTTTAAAAGGAATTGGAATTGAGGAAACATAATGGGATCTTAAAAGTTTTCATTTGGATGTCGTATTTTGAAAAGAATGGGAGAGTACTATAATAATTTATGAGATCTTTATGTAACAGCATCACATGTATGATTCGCGAGCGGGGTAATTCCTTAAATTTATGTTTGACCGCATTACATGTATGATTCACGAGCGGGGAAAATAGATGCATCTATGGTTCACCTCGTTCGATCCTCGGCAGTGCACAATTTATATTTATGTTGGATCGGGCCGAACGTCCTCGGTGGTATTGTGTGTGACAGTAGAACTGAAAGTTTCTTTCATAATTACTATGGATTTATTGTCTGTGTGATCCTATGTTTTAAAGGAAGTAAGTGATTAAGTTCTCAAATATGGTGATTTATTGACCAGTTAAATTCCCGTTCTAAGTCTTATTGTTGTATATCATGCTTAATTAGAATCTCATATCATCATGTTATTGACCCTAGTAAGTGTCGAAGTCGACCTCTCGTCACTACTTCTTCGAGGTTTGGCGGGATATTTACTGGGTATATGTTATTTTATGTACTCATACTACACTTATGTACTTAATTGTATAGGATCTGAGGCTAGTGCATCTAGTTACCCGCCCGGCGCATACCTAATCTTGGACCGAGACTTCACAGTGAGCTGCCCCTTCTGAGCCGTTCAACATCGTGCCAAAGTTTCTCTTTTGTTTTATCTGTCTATCCTGTTTCAGACAGTAGGATAGTCATATTTTGTATATTCTACTAGTTTCCCACACACTTGTGACACCAGATCTTGGCACGTATTAGCAGACTTTGATTTTTGGGTTATAATTCAATAGTTATAACTGCTTTTATATGTTTCTGTTTGTTTGCCTTAAAAATCCTTTGTTTATCAAATGCTTTAAATGTAAGTAAAGCTAAATATTGGAATTGCTTAATAAACAAAAAATGGGAAATCATTAAGTTATTCACGGTTGTCATGTCCAGCAACAGTGTTGGACGCCATCACGGCCTGACATGAAGTTGGGTCGTGATAGTTTGAATTTGGTGTTGTTCTGATAAATTGGAAACAGCAAGAGGAGTTCAAAACTTAAATTTGAAGTGATTTGGAGTAGATTTGAACTAAATTTGAGTTAAATTTCAGAAGAGAATTGAGGAAGAAGACGAAGTCAGTTTTTTTATAATAGTATAATGTTGTATAAAGGTGTATATGGGTATAAATATACCTCCTATACACTATAATACACTTTTATAACCCATATACAAGAATCTATAGATGAATATTTTTCACGATTTTCAGTTGCAATTCTTATTCAAAATCAATTCAAATCTCCATTAAATGACTTCAAATTTTGTATACAACCTTCTTATACTATTTCTAACTAGTCTAAATAACACCCACTCTAAATTTCTCACAACACCAGATTTGAAATTTAAAACCCACGTATTTAAACGTGTTCATCAATGGTGGATCACCTTAAAAATCTGATTTTCACCACCCAAATGAATTTAGTTTGTTAAACTAATGTTTGAGTCAAAATTACTGATTCAAAGATTGGATTAGAAGCTTGAACATTTTTTTAAACTTGAATAGTGATTTCGAGAGCCCATTTAGAGTTGGATGTTGAATTTTAGCCTATTATTTTTGGGCTACAACTTTGTAAAGTTGAATATAAGCCACTTAATTACAATGCATGTATGTGGGTTATATTTATGTGTAGTTCCATCATTTAAATTCGTCCTATAAGAATGAGACACTTAAAAAACAATTTAATTAATTTTAGGTTGTTAGTTTTAAGGGTAGATTTGAGCCAAAAACTAATAGTACATGCAAATTTAGCAGCTTAATTGGTCAACAGAAGGCAATTTTATATCAGTTCTTATGGTTCATAGCCCTTCCATTAAAATAAAGAATATTCAAACAAACATCATACCTAATATAGGTATATTGTTATAAATGTATTTTACTTATGGTGAATGTCTATATTTTAGAGAGATTTTAGGGTTTATTACTTGGTGGCTAAGTCACTTTTCCCCTATAAATAGAGGGGTTCTATTCCATTGTAATTGATCTCATATCAATAAGATTTCTCTCTCTACTTTTCACTCTTCTTCTTCCTTTATTGTTTATAACAAGTTATCAGCACGTGACTCTAACCAACTGAGTAAAGGGCGATTGTTTTAATTTATAGATATACTATTAATTAGTTGTCTAGTGTTTGAGAAATTAAACCACCCGTGGAGAGAAGATATAGGAATTTGCGTGAGGCGGGTGAATATATTGATATTCCTATACTAGGCATCTGCTTTGGTCACCATGCTTTGGGATACGTGCATGGTGCTCAACTTGTAATAGTGAGCATAATGATTGTCAATTGTTCTATGAACTTCCTTCAGAAATAAATTCTGAACTTAAGGTAAGTATTTTACCTTATTTTTCTCTGTTAAATTCTTGAAATTCTATAATTTGATTGTAAATACAAACAAAGACAATATATTTTTATTATAAATTTAATAGAGTTTGTAAGAAATTATAACCACCCGAAGTGGTAAAACTTTCTATGTCTTGCCATGATCAAATTCATGTATGATTGTGGGCACAAGAAGTATAAACCTGTCCCATTGAATTTGCTTCATTATCATTCCTTTAAGAGAATGTGGTAGTAGTATGTGATAAGTCTGAAAGAAGATAAAATTATTACCGTGAAGGTATCATGGAACATGGCAATTGACGAAATTATAATCGTCATTATTGTGATAGTGAGAACAATAATGATTCTAAAAATAATCCTTCACTTTGTGAAATTAATATTTCTCATCGATTTGACATGAGATTGCACAAAGCACATATTGATGATTATGGTCCATTCATGATGTGAATGTGACAACATGTGATTTATGAATACATATTCATTCTTGGAAGAATTTGAACATGCTAGTGGTAGTGAATATACTACATTCACCTCTAGAAGGAGGTTTGAGATAAAATAAGAAAATAATTTTATTATTATGGCATGAATGGTCATTAATCACGTACCTATTGTGATTATGTCAAAATTATGCAATGTGATTATTACATGGCAAAAGTAATAGAAGTAACATATCTTGCCTATAATAATTTTGACCATGACCATAATGGTTTAACTTTCTCCTTGAAAGAGATATTCACCATATGGATGCCGATAAATATGTGGTAGTATAAAATCAATTGAGAGCTCTAGAAGAGCCAATTATAGTATTTTGGAGAAAATTGATTATCAATAAGGTATTGTTTCGTAGTAAGTCTCAAAGAAACTTATTGAGTTTTTAAAGTATTCGCGAAAAAGTTTCGTTCTATTGAGACTAAAAATAAAANATAAGGTATTGTGTCGTAGTAAGTCTCAAAGAAACTTATTGAGTTTCTAAAGTATTCGCGAAAAAGTTTCGTTCTATTGAGACTAAAAATAAAGGAAAGATTTAATATCTTCTATTATTACAACTTGTAGCGGGGTAATATGTATGTGAGAAGAAATCCGCTTTATTCTCCAGTTTGTACTACACAATAAAAGAATGCCACAATAAAGTAGAAGTTTATTAATATAAAAATCCATATCATAATAAACTTGGAGTTTATTGATAATTGCACACGTTATGGTGTAAACCTAAAATTTATCAATATTGATAATTTATTCAGTTGGCTTAAGTATGATGTGCAAAAATAAAAGAGAATTCACATGAGTAAATATTAAAGGACTAGAAATTTCTTTACGAATTCTCTTACGTCGTTTGTTTTCATTAATTAATAGACAAACTAAAATTGGGATTGAATCCCATGAATGCTAGAAATATCAAAGGTGAATATGGGCCCATTCACCTTCCATCTATACCACATAAGATGCATCTATGAGATGGTTACGTGTGCGATTATTATTAACCCGCAACCTGGTGTTTACGAGGTAACTTGCTCAATAATTTAATTTAGAGCATAATTTCTAGATTTTCTATTAAATACAGTTCATCTTGATAAGTTGGTTACATCACAATTGGTTTAGCAAAATACTTTATTGAGTGCCTCCACTTAATAGCTAAACTATTGCTTATGAGAACAAAGTTATATAAAAAAGAAGTTTCATAATCATATTATTGCAAGAACGAATCATTAAGGCACAACATATTCAAACAGGTATTAATAGCATAACTTGGCACCTTAAAGATCATCAATGGAGATTCAAACCAATGGTCATGGTCAGCCATTGTTACAAAGAGGTTATCAAGATCTTCAAGAATGTGATTAAACTCTCATCATGACTACAAATTCACAGGTTCAAACATGGCGCCCCGAAGGTCTCAATAGAGTCATGCTTTTAACAGTATTAGCAAGTTAATGTGTTCAGATATTATCAACAAATGGACTTCATAAGGTTTGAGAGTCAAGTTCAACTTTAGGTTAACAATAAGGAGGAGGATTGAGCATAACTCAAGATAGAACATGGTGTTACAGAGTTAAGCAAAGATGCTTACAACATTTAATCAACTACACATAGGTAGGGTAAGTGAGACAGTGACCTCATATAAGCAGGGGAACTTTGCACATTACAGAACCAATTACAGAACCAAATCAACATGTTGGTAAAGAAAGGAGATGGAAAACATTGTATCAAAACAAGTTCAAACTCAAACATAAATCTAGTTCAGCATATGAAGTGATCATGCTTCAACTCCTAAAAGGGTCACTTGATTATAACATAGTGTCTAAGTCCTTTCTTCATGACAAATAAGTTAATAATAGATGCATGCAAACCTTACAAAATCAACAGGGGCTCAAAAGATTAATGATAGGGATGTATTGCACAAGTTTTGAATTACACATGTATATGAAGATCTCAACTAATCATGGGGAAAACAAACTTAGTAATGCAGCAATTACCAGTTGACTTTATCCAAAAAAGATCATGACTTGTGTGTGAAGAGGAAGATAGCTTAACTTTAATAGAATATATATACAACAAAGATTCATGAGAATAGGACAGTTTGATGCAAATAAGATAGCTTCCTATAAATGCATACAACAGTTGGGTATGATCATGAGAAGGTTATAATGATAGCCCAGATATCACCCTCAGAGTTAGTAGATACATATGTAGAGAAGGGAAGTATCTAATCACTTAAATTCTTTCACCTTAGCTTAATGATATAGACTCATTAAACTTTTAGATGTATACCAGTTAAGATTACCAAATAATGAACTCGATCATAAAGCAAATAGGATGCAGGGAATGATATGCAGAAGTGAAGATCACAACAGGATCGTTAGTGAAGGGAAACCATGAACATGATTGGTTTAACAATGATAATATTCAAACAAAGTAAAGACTATAGTGGTAACTTAGAAACAGTTTAACAAACACACGCAGAAAGGAAAGTATTTAGACATTTTAAGTTCAAACTTAAGGTTAAGAAGACGGGGAATATAAATCATCTTAGTATAGGTTTCATTTCATTCATAACTATCAGGTAGTAAACTCAGCTTCCAAAACTCACAAAAATAAAGAAGCGCAATAAGACAAAGATGAGTTTACTGCAAGCTACTGAGAACTATGAAGTTTGTATTGAACATAAACATATAAGAATTTAGGCATGGAGATTGTAGGAAAACTCAAAACGAAGATCAACAATTATCAATGACTTAATCGATTATCACTTTAGAGAATCATAACATAACAAGCTGACCATAAAAGGGCGTCAAACTAACAAAGCATAAATATCAAACATGGCAAACACATGTAGAATAATTATAATCTACAGAACTTAACTCGACATATCTAAATCATTCAGAGAGATGAACAAAAAGAAAAAGGGAGAGAAAGATGTTGACATTCTTAAGGGCAACATATCAAATGAATTCTTTTTGTTGCACAAGATCCCAAAACCTTCGAGCTTGAACCAGCAAAAGAACTCGACAAAAGAGAGGGAAAACAATAAGAGAGCTAAGACTAGAAACCCTAATTTTCTTAGTGTTTTCTTATTGTGTGCTTAGTGTGTTTGTATCTGTGTGTGTCCGTTCATGTTAGGTGAGAGCATTGAAGACCCCTTTTTATAGTGTCATTTAAGGCTTTAGGGTTTCAAATTTCAAACTAAGATAGTAGAGAGTGACGATGAGTTGATGATGTGAGAAAATCAAAATAAAATTAATAGACAGAGGGTGAATTCAATTTTTGAGTTTACCTGGGTGGAGAACAATCGATCACTGAGGGCAAAGGACCGATGGACAAATCCCAAAACCTAGAGGTCACTGTGTTTTACCTCTGGGTACAGAATATTCATGATGAACTCTGAATCGTGCACATGCATGCTCCGATTTAGCAGAATGAGTGAGGGCACTAGATGAAATGAAAACTCATCAGTTAGGTCTAGGGTTTCGAATTGGGGTTTTTGAATCTTAACAACGAGAAAGGAAAACTGAGCTTACTGTTTGTATCTCCTAGGAACAAAGGAAGTAGATTTGCAAGTTTATTTGAAGGGACAATGGAAAGGTGCTTCGATTTCAAGGAGCCAGGTCCTGGCATTTCTGATTTGGAACAAAAGAGGGAAAGTCAGCAGGATTTGTGGATAATGAAGCAGGAGAGGATGATTTGATAGGGTTTCATAACCTTGCACAGATTTGTGCAAGGTTTGTTAACTGATTTGCTATGGCGATTTGAGAGAAAAGAAGAGGAAAGAGGAAAGAAGGGCGGCTAGA
The DNA here is from genome assembly GCA_000715115.1 of Nicotiana otophora. Lineage (NCBI taxonomy): Eukaryota > Viridiplantae > Streptophyta > Magnoliopsida > Solanales > Solanaceae > Nicotiana > Nicotiana otophora. Next base: position 1,457 of record AWOL01S0058783.1, on the reverse strand, counting down.
TATCATAGGAATGATTTAGGGTTTTGAGAAAAGGGGGCGTCGTCTCTACGGTTAAAGTCAAGGGAAGGGATTTGGACCGTTGGATCGTTTGATAAATGGTCCTGATAAATCGAGGTGTTACGCATTTAAGAAAATCAATTTCGGGAAAACACGGGGACCACTGGATCTGTGTGATCTAACGACTGATATAATGTCTAATACTAGGTCGAGATTAAACAAAAAATACGGATAATTTGTGATCGTTGATGATTTGAATCAACGGCTCGATTGCTTGTGTTTGTTTTGTGAATGGGATTAGAGAGTGACGTGGCGCGAGCTGGTTGGTTCGTAAGGAGTGGCATGGATTGCCAACTTGGAATGAGATGGGGTATTCGGACTAGGTCAGGTTCGAATTGGGCTTGGTATTTGGGCTGGTTTTGATTTAATGAATAGCCACTTCATTTTTAATGAAGGAAGTGCAATTGTAGCCCTTTAGTTTTTAACCCTCTTAAAATTAATTTAAATAAGCTTAACAATTTCAATAAAATGTGGTAAAATTATAATTACTATATGTTACTAAATATTTTAATTAATTATCTATAAATAACACATATTTTGAATTATAGCACTAATTTCAAAATATTAACATAGTAACCTAATTCACTGGAAATTAAGGAGTAATTTTGTCAAATTATAAAGCCTATGTAATGTATATACAAAAGTTATCTTTATAATAGTAAATACATTTATAATTACACAATGTCGGTACTACATGATTAATTTTAAAACTAATACTTAATTAATTTATAAAATAGATATTCGTTAATAGAAAATACTTTTAAAGTATTTATCGTAAATTGTTAAGCGTGAATAAATTAATTTTAAAAGGGAGGGTCAAAATTGGCTGTAAACATACATGAATTAGAGTTGGCATCTATTGTTCACGCATTGAAGATTTGGAGGCACTATCGTGTTCATTGTGAGGTCTATACTGACCATCGGAGTCTCCAGCATTTGTTCAGGCAGAAGAATCTTAATTTGTGGCAGCGGAGATGGTTAGAGCTGATAAAAGACTATGATATCACTATATTATATCATCCGGGGAAGGCCAATATAGTGGCCGATGCATTGACTAGGAAGGCTGAGAGTATGCGCAGTTTGGCATATCTACCGGTAGCAGAGAGGCCACTAGCCATGGATGTTCAGGCCTTGTCCAATTATGAGATTGGATGTTTCGGAGCCTAGTCGTGTTCTTTCTTGTGTTGTGGATCAATCATCGTTGTTGGAGCGTATCAAGGCTAGCTAGTTTAATGATCCTCACTTATTGGTTTCGAAGGACACGGTGCAGCGGGGTGGTGCCATGGAGGTTATGATTGGTGATGATGTTGTTATGCGGCTTCAAGGCCAGATTTGTATTCCAAATGTGGATGGGTTGAGATATTGGATACTTGAGGAGGCTCACAGTTCACGCTATTCCA
>AWOL01S0058780.1:0-26383 GCA_000715115.1 Nicotiana otophora | reverse complement strand
TCCATTTCCCATTCACCCTCATTTTAAGAATATTACATCTTAAAACATTAAAACCTCAACATACACTACCCTCCCCAGACCCCATTAGTGGGATTTTACTGGATTGTTATTGCTGTTATTGTTGTTTCAACTCTGCTCTTGTCTGTCATAATCTTCATCTTCAATTGCACCTTCTGGAGGTAATGTTTGAACAACGCAAGAACTTCATCGCGTCTCAACATATATTGCTCAGCCAATTCATCCGCCGTGCTGTCTAGAAGGTAACGATCTACAATTGGAGGCTCCCTCCCATATAAGGCTTGGAAATGTGTCATTCCTGCCGATGTCTGGAAGGCCGTATTGTACCAATAATTTGCCCAAGGCAACATAGATACCCAAGTATGTGGACTGTCCGCAACGAAACAACATAAGTACTGCTCGACACACTTGTTCAACGCTTCAGATTGTCAATCCGTCTGGGGATGGTAGGTAGTGCTAATTTCCAACAAAGTGCCATACAGCTTATTGAGCTCTTTCCAGAAGTAGCGCAAGAAGCGAGGAGCTCTATCAGTTATGATGGTTCGAGGAGGTCCATGTAGTTTGAAAACATGAATTACATAAGCTTCAGCTATAGACATAACTGAAAATGTTGCTGCCAACGGAATGAATGGCCATACTTTGACAAGCGATCCACAACAGTCATAATTGTAGCCTTTCATTTGGAACCTGGCAAACCAGTGATGAAATCCAATCTGATGTCTTCAAATACCATTTAGGGTATAGGTAGGGGAAGCAGAAGGACTGAGGATAGGGTGCTACTGCTTTTCATTTGTTTACAAACTTGGCAGGCTGCTACATAAGTCTTTACACCCCTTCTCATTTGTGGCCAAAAACAATTCTACGACAACCTGTGAAAAGTACGAGTTACCCCTGCATGTCCCCCGATCTTGGAATCATGAAATTCATAGAGCAACTGTTGCTTGAGGTGTGAATCACTGGGAATGACCAGTCGACCTTTGAAAAACAACAGTCCATCACGCACCACGTAACTTGACTTATCATCGTGTCCTGAGGTAATGCTCTCCTTAATTGCCACCAACTATGGGAGAAAATTATTGGCCACCCACAACTCAGTTAGCCAGTCCAAATGTCTCATTGAAATGTCCATCAGTTCACTATCTGCAGGTCAAGAGAGTGTATCAGCAACTTGGTTCTGCTTCCATGTTCTATAAACAATCAAAAATTCATATTCCAGCAATTTTCCCAACCATTTCTGTTGTTAAGGTGTTTGAATGACCTAGTTAGTCAAATTCTTTAAAGATTGTTGATCGGTATAAATAGTAAACTTTCTACCCAAGATGTACTACTTCTATTTCGCTACTGCTTGAGCGATCACATACATTTCTCGATGATAAGTTGAAGCTTGTTGTATACGTGGACACACAATTTCAGTCCATTTAAAAGCTTCTTTACGCAAGAGATCAGTCAACGGGTTGGCCAAAGTTGCATAATGCTGAACAAAACGCCGATAATATCCTGCGAGGCCTAAAAATCTACGCACAACTTTAGATGAATTGGGCGGAGGCCATTGCTGAATAGCTTGTATCTTGGAAGTGTCCACAACGAGCCCATTCGGGGTGATAACATGACCAAGATAATCAATTTGTTTTTGTTCAAACAGACACTTACTGCGCTTGACCACTAATTGATTATCCACTAGCAACTTGAGAAACTTGTAAAGGTGATCCAAGTGGGAGGGCCAACTGGGACTATAAACCTGTATATCTTCGAAGAAAACCAATAAAACATGGCGCATGTATGGGCAACCTATGTCATTCATTGTCTCCTGGTATGTAGACGGCGCGTTGGATAAGCCGAATGACATGACCAAAAACTTATAGTGCCTATCGTGAGTGAAAAATTCGAACAGTAAATCCAATTTAGAGAAACATTGTGCCTCATAGAGCTCATCAAATAGCTCATCAATGGTCAGAATTGGGAAGTGATCCCGGATTGTAATTGCATTCAACGCCTTGTAATCGACTAAAAATCGCCACGACCCATCTTTCTTGCGAACCAATAATATATGAGAAAAATATGGGCTGGTACTAGGCCGTATTATTCCATTCATAAGCATCTCTATCACAAGTTGTTCCATGACATGTTTCTGGAAATGGGGGTAACTATAGGGCTTGCCATTCACTGGTCCTGCATGCGGGTTCAAATGAATAGAATTGTAATGACCCGTCCGGTCGTTTTGACTGTATTAGCCCCGACCCCCTAATTATTTCCTTCTCTGTGTTATACTGTGGTTCGTGACTTGCCGGGAGGTTTAATTTTTGGTTTCGAAGAGAAATCGGACACATAGTCCCTAAATTGAAAGTTAAAGTCATAGGAGTCGACCGTAGTTCGAATGGTGTGAAGACGACTCAGGAATGGAGTTTTGATGGTTCAAATAGCTCTGTATGATGATTTTGGTCTTAGGAGCATGTCCGGATGTTGATTTGGAGGTCCGTAAGTCATTTCGGCGTTAATTGGTGAAAGTTACAAAATTGGAAGATTTTGGAAGGTTTGACTGGGAGTGGACTTTTTTGATATCGAGGTCAGATTCCGATTTCGAAAGTTGGAGTAAGTCCGTAATGTCAATTATGATCTGTGTGCAAACTTTTAGGTCAATCGAACTTGATTTGATAGGTTTCAGCATTAGTTGTGGAAGTTAGAATTTTTAAAGTTCTTTAGGCTTGAATCGATGCACAATTCGTGGTTTTAGCGTTGTTTGATGTGATTTGAAGGCTCGACAAAGTTCGTATGATATTTTAGGACTTGTTGGTATATTCGGATTGGGTCTCGGGGGGCCCGAGTGTGATTTAGATTGAATGCGAAACAAATTTTGGATTTGTGAAAATGCTAAAAGCACCCAGTTCTGGTGTCATCGCACCTGCAGAGGGATTGGCCGAAGGTGTGGACTCGCATGTTCAAGCAATGGAGCGTAAAAGAGGAAATGGGCAGTCCAACCAAGACTCGCAGGTGCAGAACAGTTTTCGCAGAAGCAATTTCGCTTCTGCGGTGGGGAGATGTGCAGGAGCGACTAGGTCGCAGGTGCGACACATTTTGCTGCAGGCGCGCACGCGCAGGTGCGGCCATATGCTCACAGAAGCGGACCCAGGGACTTAAGTGAAGTCCGCACTTGCAATGACAATTCCGCAGGTGCGGAGCTGCAGATGCGGCTGTGGGTTCACAAATGCGGTTTTGGGTTCACAGATGCGGAATCGCTGGGCAGAAAAGGATTAAGTTCGAGGGTTTGATTGCATTATCCATTTTTAGACCTAGAGAGCTCGGATTGGGATGAAATATTGAGGGATTTTCAGATGAAACAGTTGGGTAAGGATTCTTGACTCGTTTTTGATTAATTCCCACGAATATATTGTTGTTTTCATAATTTTATTAGTGTTTTTAGTTGTAAATTTGGGGAGAAATTGAGAAAACTTCTTAGGCTAGAAATTGGGGATTTAAAAGGCATTTTGAGGTCGGATTTGAGTAATTCTTATATGGTTGGACTCGATATCGAAGAGGTGTTCATTTTTGTAATTTTGGTCGGGTTCCGAGACGTGGGCCCCGGTCGACCTTTTGGAGCGATTTTTCAATTTTTTGCTTAAGTAGTAGTTTCATTATTTAAATTAGTTTTTATAGTTATATTTATAGCATGTAATGGTTTTGGCTAGATTTGAGTCGTCGGAGTTGGAAAATCGAGGGAAAGACCTTCTTATCAATTGATTGAGCGAGGTTTGAGGTAAGTGACTCGTCTAACCTTGTGTGAGGGAAATTACTCTTAGGGTTTGGTATTATTGTGACAATTTGTGATATGTGAGGGCCATGTACGCGAGATGACGAGTGCGTACACATGCTAAATATTGAAATTTCGGTCTTATTTAAGTAGTTTCCATTCTATGCCTTAACTGAGTTACTTTAGCATGTATAGTCATCATATTTAGCCTAATTTCACATGCCTACTTGTCTTATCTCTTATTTGCAACTTGTACTATACGTCTAGTTGAATTACCTACTTTCTTGATTTCATGTTCCTTGTTTAACTGTGGGATTCTTTACTTGAAATGGCTATTCTTGAAATATCATTGTTTCAGTTGTTATGTTTGGTTTTCGTGATTTATTATTGAGATGATTGTTTATTTGTTGCACGAGGTTTTTTCCGTGCGGTTATTATTGTTTGCACGAGGTTTCTGCCGTGCTGTTATGATATTCGATACGCATGCGGTGGTATAAAGTTTGAGTGTTGAAACACATGCGGTGAGATAAGGTGGGCTTGATACGTGTGGCTAGTAGGGGAACTAGTAGAAGTGATGCAGTGTGATAAGATTTTCTAAAACACGGGATGCTATTTCGGGAAAATGATTTTTAAAATAAAATATAAAGGCTCCCGCAGTGATATAAGGAGAGATTGTGAGATATTTACTTTTGGGACTATGAGGCGGTACCTCGGGAGTGCCCCTGTTGATTTCCTCTATTTGTTGTTGTTGTTCCTTAACTTGTAAGATTTGCCTTTACTTTCATGTTGTACTTGTCTTCCTTTGTTTCTGTGTTTTTACTTTATGTAAATTCTCATTGTTTCACTTCTGTGTCATTTTATTATATTATTATATCTTCTACCTTGTTTCTTATTATTTACAGTAGGGCCTGCCCTGACCTCATCACTACTCTATCGAGGTTAGGCGTGGCACTTACTGGGTACGGTTGTGGTGTACTTATATTACGCTTCTGCACATCTCTTTGTGCAGATACATGTATTTGCTATCAGACCAGGTACCAGTGAGCTAGACCGTACGTGGAGACTTCAAGGTATATTTGCCAGCGTTCGCAGACCTCAAAGTCCCCCTCTGTCTTTATTATGTTATTTCCTTATCCTCATTACATTCTGATGTACAGGAATATTTAGTAATTCTCTTTAGAGCTTGTGACTTATATCAACTAGGTTTTGGGAGTTGTTCATACTTGAGTTGCAGTTTTATTTATTACAGTTGTTGACATTTTGGAATTTAGCTTAATATTTCAGTTATTCATCATTCCTGTTAGGCATACCTAGTCTTAGAGACTAGGTGCTGTCACGAAATCCTATGGAGAAAAATTGGGGTCGTGACAAGTTGGTATCAGAGAACTAGGTTCATATGTATTATAAGTCACAAGCAGGTTTAGTAGAGTCTCGCGGATCGGTACAGAGACGTCTGTACTTTTCTTCGGGAGGCTATGGAACTGTTAGAAAATTTTTTGACTACAGATTCTAAATTTCTGTATTTATATTCTCTCATAGATGGTGAGGACACGTACAGCTGGATTAGATGACCAAACACCCGCGCCCCCTTCTAGAGTCGCAAAAGGCCGGGGTCGGGTTAAAGGCGGAGGACGTCCACGTGGTGCAACCAGAGCACCCGCACGAGCTGCTACAGAGAAGCCACCAGTAGCTCTAGTTGGAAGGCAAGCACCTGAGATACCTACTACTGCACCAGCCCTCCAGGAGACTCTTGCCCAGATTTTGAGCATGTTCAGCACCTTGGCTCAGGCAGGATTGAAGCCACTTGCTCCTGCCACATCTCAAGCTGGGGGAGGAGCACAGGCTCCCACCGCCCGTCCCCTTGAGTAGCGGGTCCAGATCGACCAGGTTTCGGAGATCATACCAATGTAGCCGGTAGCCCCACTTCAGCCTGAGGTTAGGGCAACCGTTTCTGAGAAGGAGCAGCTCAGGCTCAAGAGGTACAAGAAGTACCACCTTTCTACTTTCAGTGGCTTGGCGTTAGAGGATGTCCGGGGTTTTCTTGAGGAGTGCCATCGTATCCTCCGTGCTATGGGTGTTGCAGAGTCTAGTGGGGTTTCTTTCACTACGTTCCAACTTAGAGGAGCGACCTATCAGTGGTGGCAAGCATATGAGTCAGGTAGTTCGGCTGAGGCACCTTCACTCACTTGGAATTAATTCTCAGATATGTTCTTAAGGGAGTATGTTCCCCAAAGTCTCAGAGATGCATGGCGCACGGAGTTTGAGTAGTTGTGCCAGGGTTCTATGACCGTGTCACAGTATGTGGTCCGGTTCAGTGATTTGGCTAGGCATGCACCAGCCTTGGTTGCTACTGTTCGAGAAAGGGTTCGTCGATTTATCGAGGGGCTCAACCCCAATATCAGATTTAGCATGGTCCGAGAGTTGGAGATGGACATCACATACCAGCATGTAGTGGGGATTGCTAGGAGATTGAAAGGTATGCTAACTCAGGATAGAGAGGAGAGGGAGGCCAAAAGGTCTCAAGAGTCTCGCACATACAGTGGTACCCGTGTCCTAGTTGTAGCTCGTCATGGTAGGGGCTATGTGAGTCTCCCTGTTCATTCAACACTTCCAAATTCCAGCGGTGTTTCGGCCACTCCTCGGCCTCAGTCTCCCTATTATGCACCGCCATTATCTAGTGCACCTCCTGCACGGGGTGCTTTCAACAGTTAGTCCAGCCAATCAAGCTCGAGCCAACCACAACAGCCATGTCCTCCGAGAGCTTATTTTGGGGGAGGCGGGGGGGGGGGGAGACCTCCACAGATTACTCAGGAACCGTGTGCCCCACCAGGTACTAAGGCTATGGTTACAACACCAACAACCACCCCACCTGCAGAACCAGCTACATGTGGAGGTCGAGCAGGTTGAGGTCGCCCTAGAGGGGGAGTCCAAGCCATATACTATGCTCTTCTTGCTAGGACAGAGGCTGTTGCATCCAACTCTGTCATCACATGTATTGTTCCGGTCTGTCATAGAGATGCATCAGTCATATTTGATCAAATCTCCACTTATTCCTATGCGTCATATTATTTTGCTCAGTATTTGGGTGTATCCCGTGATTCTTTGAGTTCTTCTGTCTATGTGTCTATACCTGTGAGAGATTTTATTATTTCGGTACGTGTGTATCAGTCATGTTTAGTTGTTCTTAGTGGTTTTGAGACTAGAGCCGATTTATGGTTGCTCAGTATGGTGGATTTTGATGTTATTTTGGGCATGGACTGGTTGTCTCCCTATCATGCTATCCTTGATTTTCACGCCAAGACGATGACGTTGGCTATGCCAAGTCTACCATGGTTAGAGTGGAGAGGTACCTTAGATTATGTTCCTAGCAGGGTTGTTTCGTTTCTTAAGGCTCAACGAATGGTTGAGAAGGGGTGTGATGCGTATCTGGCATATATGAGGGATGTTAGTGTTGATACTCATATCGTCGAGTCAGTTTCGGTAGTGAGGGATTATCCAGATGTATTCCCGGTGGATCTTTCGAGCATGCCGCCCGACAGAGATATCGACTTTGGTATTGATTTGTTACTGGGAACTCAACCCATTTCTCTTCTACCCTATCGTATGGCCCCAACAAAGTTGAAAGAGTCAAAAGAACTGCAAGAGTTGCTTTATAAGGGATTCAGTAGGCCTAGTGTGTCGCCTTGGGGTGCTCCTATCTTGTTTGTAAAGAAAAAGGATGGTTCTATGCGAATATGTATTGATTATTGCTAGTTGAACAAGGTTACAATGAAGAACAGGTATCCATTGACATGTATTGATGACCTATTTGATCAGCTTCAGGGTGCTAGAGTGTTCTCTAAGATCGACTTGCATTCATGCTATCATTATTTGAAGATTCGGGAGCCAGATATCCCGAAGATTGCTTTCAAGACTCGGTATGGTCATTACGAGTTCCTTGTGATGTATTTTGGGCTGACCAACGCCCCAACAACATTCATGCACTTGATAAACACTGTATTTCAGCCCTATCTTAACTCTTTCGTCATTGTATTTATTGACGACATTCTGGTGTACTCCCGAAGTTAGGAGGATAATGAGCAACACCTGAGGACTGTTCTTCAGACCTTGAGAGAAAAGAAGTCATATGCAAAATTTTTGAAGTGTGAATTCTGGCTAGATTCAGTGGCATTCTTGGTTCATGTAGTATTGAGTGAGGGGATCAAGGTAGATCCTAAGAAGATTTAAGCATTGCAGAGTTGGCCCAGACCGTCCTCAACTTCGGAGATCCGGAGTTTTCTTGGCTTGGCAGGGTATAACCGTCGATTTGTAGAGGGAATCTTATCTATTGCAACACCTATGACCAGACTGACCCAGAAGGGTGCTCCGTTCATGTGGACCGAGGAGTGTGAGGAGAAATTTCAAAATCTCAAGACTACTTTGACTACAACCCCAATGTTGGTGTTGCCTATGGGTTCAGGGTCTTATATTGTGTATTGTGATGCGTCGCGTATTAGTTTCGGCACGATATTGATGCAGGACGGTAGGGTGATTGCCTACGCATCTAGACAGCTGAAGGTGAATGAGAAGAACTATCATGTCCACGACCTTGAATTAACAACTATTTTTCATGCCTTAAAGATCTGGCGACACTATTTGTCCGGTGTCCCTTGTGAGATCTACACCGATCACCGTAGTCTACGACATCTGTTTAAATAGAAGGATCTTAACTTGCGGCAGCGGAGGTGGTTGGAGTTTCTTAAGGACTATGATATCACCATTCTTTATCATCCCGGGAAGGCCAATGTGGTGACCGATGCCTTGAGTCGTAAGGCGGGGAGTTTGGGTATCTAAGCATATCTACCGGTAGCAGAGAGGCCTTTAGCCTTGGATATTCAGGCCTTGTCAAACAGGTTTGTTAGATTGGATGTTTTCGAGCCTTGAGGATTTTTGGCTTATGTGATTTCTCAGTCTTCTCTTTATGATCGTATCAGAGAGCGTTAGTATGATGCCCCCATCTACTTGTCCTTAAGGACACGGTTCAACACGGTGTTGCCGAAGAGGTCACTATTTGATATGATAGTGTATTACGGATGTAGGACAAGCTATGTGTGCCCAATGTAGATGGTTTACTTGAGTTGATTCTACAAAAGGCTCACAGTTCGCGGTACTCCATTCATGGAGGTGCCGCGAAGATGAACCGGGACTTGAGGCAACACTATTAGTGGAGGCAGATGAAGAAGGACATAGTGGAGTATGTAGCTCTGTGCCTAAATTGTGAGCAGGTAAAGTATGAGCATCAACGTCTTGGTTGATTGCTTCTGAAGTTAGAGATTTCAGAGTGGAAATGGGAAAGGATCACCATGGATTTTGTTGTTGGGCTCCCACAGACTCAGGGGAAGTTCGATGCAGTTTGAGTGATTGTGGATAGATTGACCAAGTCAGCTCATTTCATTCCCGTGGTTTCCATTTATTCTTCAGAGTAGCTGACTCAGGTTTATACTCGCAAGATTGTTAGGCTTCATAGCGTGGCAGTATCTATCATATTTGACAGGGGTACGTAGTTTACATCGTGGTTCTAGAGAGCCGTACAATATGATTTGGGTACTCGGATGGAGTTAAGTATAACATTTCACCCTCAGACGGACGGAAAGTCCGAGCGCACTATTCAGATATTGAAGGATATGATTCGTGCGTGTGTGATGGATTTTGGGGTACTTGGGATTAGTTCTTTCCACTTATGGAATTTGCCTACAATAACAATTATCAGTCGAGCATTCAGATGGCCCTGTATAAGGCTTTGTATGGTTACCGGTGGCGGTCCTTTGTGGGTTAGTTCGAGCCGGATGAGGCTAGACTATTGGGTACGAACTTGTTCATGATACTTTGGAAAAGGTTAAATTGATTCAGGATCGACTTCGTATAGCCCAGTCCAGACAGAAGAGCTATGCGAATCGGAAGGTTCGCGATGTTGCATTCATGGTTGGGGAGCAGGTCTTGCTTCGGGTTTCACCCATGAAGGGTGTTATGAGGTTCGAGAGGAAGGGCAAGTTGAGCCCTAGGTATATCAGGTCTTTTGAGATTCTTGAGAGGGTTGGAGAGGTGGCTTACAGACTTGCACTACCACCTAGTCTCTCTACAGTTCATCTAGTGTTCCATGTTTCCATGCTTTGAAAGTCTCACGACGATCCATCTCATGTGTTAGACTTCAGCTCAATCCAGTTGGACAAGGATCTAGCTTATGTGGAGGAGCCGGTGGCCATTTTGGGCAGGCAAGTTCGAAAGTTGAGGTCAAAGAACATCGCTTTAATGAAGTTTTAGTGGAGGGGTCATCCAGTAGAGAAGACGACTTGAGAGACCGAGCATGATATGCGCAACCGTTATACTCAACTTTTTACCACTTCAGGTATGTCTCTATACTCGTTCGAGGACTAACGTTTGTTTTAAGAGGGGGAGGATGTAACGATCCAGCTGGTCGTTTTGAGTGTATTAGTCCTGACCCCCTAATTATTTCCTTCTCTGTGTTATACTGTGATTACGTGACTTGCATGGAGGTTTGGTTTTTGGTTTCGGAGAGAAATAGGACACATAGTCCCTAAATTGAAAGTTAAGTCATAGGAGTTGACCGTAGTTTGAACGGTGTGAAGATGACTTTGGAAAAGAGTTTTGACGGTTCCAATAGTTCTGTATGGTAATTTTGGTCGTAGGAGTATGTCTGGATGTTGATTTCGAGGTCCATAGGTCATTTCGGCATTAATATGCAAAAGTTGGAAAATTAGAAGATTTTGGAAGGTTTGACCGGGAGTGGAAATTTTATATCGGGGTTGTATTCCGATTTCGGAAGTCGGAGAAGGTCCGTAATGTCAATTATGACATGTGTACAAAATTCGAGGTCAATCAGACTTGATTCGATAGGTTTCAGCATCAGATGTAGAAGTTAGAAGTTCTAAAGTTCTTTAGGCTTGAATCGATACACAATTTGTGGTTTTAGCATTGTTTGATGTGATTTGAAGGCTCGATTAAGTTCGTATGATGTTTTAGGACTTGTTGGTATATTCAAACAGGGTTCCGGGTGTAATTTAGATTGAATTCGGAACAAATTTTGGACTTGTGAAAATACTAAAGCTCCCAGTTCTGGTGTCATCGCACCTGTAGAGGGATTGGCCGCAAGCACGGACTCACATGTGCGAGAAATGTAGCGCAGAAGCGGAAATGGGCAGTCCAGGCAGGACTCGCAGGTGCGGAGGAGTAGCCGCTTCTGCGGTGGGGAGATGTGCAAGAGCGATTGGGTCGTAGGTGTGACACGCTTTGCCGCAGGCGCGCACACACATGTGCAGCCCTATGCTCGCAAAAGCGGACCCAGGGGACCTAAGTGAAGTACGCACCTGCAATGGAAATTTCGTAGGTGCGGAGCCATATATGCGGCTGTGGGTTCGCAGATGCGGAATCGCTGAGCAGAAAAATGCCTAAGTTTGAGGGTTTGATTTCATTATCCATTTTTGGATCTAGAGAGCTCGGATTGGGGGTGAAACTTTGATGGATTTTTATAGGAAACAATTGGGTAAGGATTCTTAACTCATTTTTTAAAAGAAATTCTCACTAATTTATTGTTGTTTTCATCATTTAATTAGTGTTTTAGTTGGAAATTTGGGGAGAAATTGAGAAAATTCCCTAGGCTAGAAATTGGGTATTTGAAAGGCGATTTGAGGTCGAATTGGAGTAATTCTTGTATGGTTGGACTCAATATCGAATGGGTGTTCGGTATTTGTAATTTTGATCGGGTTCCGATACGTGGACCTGGGTCGACTTTTTGGAGCAATTTTTCAATTCTTTGCTAAAGTCGTAGTTTTATTATTTAAATTAGTTTTTTATAGTTATATTTATGATATGTAATTATTTTGGCTAGATTTGAGCCGATCGGAGTTGGAAAAGCGAGGGAAAAGCCTTTTTATCGATTGATTGAGCAAGGTTTGAGGTAAGTGACTCGTCTAAACTTGTGTGGGGGAAATTCCCCTTAGGGTTTGATATTGTTGTGATAATTTATGATATGTGAGGGCCATGTACACGAGATGACGAGTGCGTACACATGCTAAATGTTGAAATTCCGGTCTTATTTAAGTATTTTCCATTCTATGCCTTAACTGAGTTACTTTAGCATGTATAGTCATCATGTTTAGCCTAATTTCACATGCCTACTTGTCTTATCTCTTATTTGCAACTTGTACTATACGTCTAGTTGAATTACCTGATTTCTTGATTCCATGTTCCTTGTTTAACTGTGTGATTCTTCACTTGAAATTGCTATTCTTGAAATATCGTTGTTTTAGTTGTTATATTTGTTTTTCGTGATTTATTGTTGAGATGACTGTTTGGTTGTTGCACGAGGTTTTTGCCATGCAGTTATTATTGTTTGCACGAGGTTTATGCCGTTCCGTTGTGATTATTGATATGCATGCGGTGGTATAAAGTCTGAGTATTGAAACGCATGCGGTGAGATAAGGTGGGCTTGATACACGTGGCTAGTAGGGGAAATACTAGAAGTCATGCGGTGTGATAAGGTTGGCTAAAATGCAGGATGCTATTTCGGGAAAATAATTTTACAAATAAAATAAAAAGTCTCCCACTGTGATATAAGGAAAGATTATGATATATTTACTTTTGGAACTACGAGGCGGTACCTCGGGAGTGCCCCTGTTGATTTCTTCTATTTGTTGTTGTTGTTGTTCCTTAACTTGTAAGATTTGCCTTTCCTTTCATTTTGTACTTGTCTTCCTTTGTTTCCGTGATTTTACTTTATGTAAATTATCATTGTTTCACTTATCTGTCATTTCATTATATTATTATATCTTCTACTTTATTTCTTATTATTTTCAGTAGGACCTGCCCTGACCTCGTCACTACTCTACCGAGGTTAGGCATGGCACTTACTGGGTACCGTTGTGGTGTACTTATACCATGCTTCTGCACATCTTTTTGTGCAGATACATGTATTTACTATCAGACCAGGTACCGGAGAGCTAGACCGTACGTGGAGACTTCAAGGTACAGCTGCCAGCGTCCACAGACCTCGAAGTCCCCCTCTCTCTTTATTATGTTGTTTCCTTATCCTCATTAGACTCTGAAGTACAGGGATATTTAGTAATTCTCTTTAGAGCTTGTGACTTATATCAACTAGGTTTTGGGAGTTGTTCATACTTGAGTTGCAGTTTTATTTATTACAGTTGTTGACGTTTTGGGTTTTAGCTTAATATTTCAGTTATTCCGCTTTCTTGTTAGGCTTACCTAGTCTTACAGACTAGGTGCCATCATGATATCATACGTAGGAAAATTGAGATCGTGACAAGTTGGTATTAGTTGGACGGGAGGAGCTAACCCGGCTGGCTTGTGGAACACCTGAGCAAACGAGTCTAACACTAGTTGTAAATCCGAGGTTGGAGGAGGAGGTTGATCACCAGAAGGGTTAACCATTAATAAACAGAAGCATGAAGCCACTGCGTTTGTGGTGGAAATGCACCGTAATGACTGCAATTGAACTGATTGTAAGTTCATCGAAGGCTCTCCTACCCATTTCAAACGTTAGTCACCATGGTCAAATTCAATGATCCTTGTAGCATAATCAGTTAAAACAAGACCTAATGTTGCCAACCACGACACTCCCAAGACAATGTCGGCCCCATGAAAAGGAAGAACATATAAATCCAGATTAAGTTCGAGCTCATTGATGGTCAATTGAACTACTTTCACCACTCCATCACAGCGAGGCGCTGCCCACTCCCTACTATAACGATGAAGGTTAGGACAGTAACCACTTCCAAATTGAGGAAGTTGACAACACGCGGTTGCACAAAATTGTGGTCACTTCTATTATCCCCTAAAACCTGAACATGAGAACCCTTAATATGCCCTTTAAAGCAGAGAGTAGTGGAAGAGTAACCACCAACCAACGCATGGTATGAGATAGTGGACTGGGGCTTATCATCAACAAGAGGGATATCCTCTATGATAAAATCAGAAGAGGAAAGTTGGTCAGGAATGGAGTAGTTGTTTGTTGAGTCGTCGACGAGAAGTAGCAGTTGGGGCAGTGCTTTGCATTTATGGTTCGGAGTATACTTATCATCACAGTGGTAACACAAACCTTTCTCCCGCATGTTGTAATTCCGCCACTGAGAGGCGCTTAAACGGAATTTTAGATTGGGGAGGCGATATGGGAGTAGTGAGGGGAGAATACCTTGTAGTGGGACTCGGGTTTGTTAATAGAGATTGGGTCCGGGCAAAGGTTGGTTTTATTGGGCCTGTTTGAGGCCCAAGTTTTTGCTCATACAAACGGGCTAACCACATAGCATCGTCAAGCGTTTTACGCTCACGAGCTAAGACTTCCGATTGGATATCTGCACGCAAGTTTGACGTGTATGTATCAACCTAAACCTCCTCCGATATGGCCACCGACTCCGTGGCCTCCGATTCAAAATGAGCCTGGTATTACGACATCGTGGACATCTGAACAAGCTTAGATAAATGACCCTCGGGTGGTAATAATGATTTGTTGCGAAAACAACGACGCAACTTCTCCGTAAAGTGTGGCCAGTCAATGAGTTAGTGATTGCGAAAGAGCTAACGATACCAATCAAGTGCTTCTCTCTCTAGGTAAAAGGAAGTAATAGACAACTGATGAGTTGGGAGGATCGAATAAAAGTCGAAATAACGCTCTACCTGAAAAATCCACGCCTGCGATTTTTTTATCACTAAATCAAATTAATTCGACTATTGCCGGATTATGATGCAGAGTCACCGGACCTCCGACAGCCAAATTTTGTGACAGAATCACTTCACCAAGACAAGTGCATGATGTCTCCGTTTCAGAACCAGAAATGTGAGCACTTATAGTAGCTACTTGGGATAGAATTTCCTACATGACTTTGCTCTGGCCATCGAAGGTATAGCTGAGGTCGGAGACCTGCTGAAAGAGACCTATTTGAGATTCCTCGAGCTGCTTGAGTCGAGCGTCCGACATGGTGGACAAGAATGAAAGCACCAATGTTGTGGTTACTACAGTTAAACACCAAATAAGAGAGAAGCTTGATTGTATTGAAATAACCACAACGGAATTACAGAAAAGAAATGGGCTACGCAACAACACTGAAAAACATAGAGAAAAGCCAGAAAGGGGATGAGAGGATACAGACAGAAAATGGGTTGAGAAGAAACATAATTCTGCAAATGACTCAGCCTAATTCTACTGCTGCTCTCAGTACTAGATATAATAACCCCTATTCCTCTTCTACCAATCGTTACTCAACACTTGTGCTCCTTAGCCAGATTTCCAAATGTAGTCAATCAACCTTTTGTTGGGCTGTTTCTGCCTTGAACCCTTCCTTAGCCCAATTGGTCCATCTGATGCATTGCTTGGCCCATTTGCATGTTTGTTCTCCTTGGCTGGCCCAGGTCCATTCATAATAGGCATCCTCCTCTAAATGATAACACCAAGGTCAACACCGATGGTAGTTACATAAAGGAGAGTGGGAAAGCTGGTATATGGGGCATAGTATAAGGTGGGTTGCTCTGATGGTAAGCACCCCCCACTTCCAACCAAGAGGTTGTGAGTTCGAGTCACCCCAAGAGCAAAGGTGGGTAGTTCTTGGAGGGAAGGATGCCGAGGGTCTATTGGAAACAGCCTCTCTACCCCAGGGTAGGGGTAAGGTCTGCGTACACACTACCCTCCCCAGACCCCACTAGTGGGATTATACTGGGTTGTTGTTGTTGTTGTTGTTAGAGATGGTATTAATGGTGACTTTTTAGTGCCTGGTACTCGTGACAACAACAATATGACAAAAGTATATATTAGCTACTGAGTTTGGAAGGAAATTTTGCAACCAATTAGGTTACACTAATTTTGCTCTTGAACTAGACTCGACAATCATCTCTAATATGCTTACTCAAAGAGGAACAAAGAATATGAAGCTCAGGATAGTGGCAACCAGGATCATAGAAACCATTCAGATTGCCGGTGTGACTGTCCAACACTGCTACAAAGAGGGCAATCAAGTAGCAGATTCTCTAGCTAAGCTTACCTCCACTACAAATCAATCATTGGTCTATCATACTTATCAGTAATTACCAAAAGAAGCTAAAAGCCCTTAATCTTAGATAAATGGAAAATGTCAAGTATTAGAACAAAATGTGACAAGTGCAATTTTTTTGTTAGTTAAATATGCATAGATTGCACTTCATTAGGGAGGACATTTAGCACATACCTCCTACTGAATTTTTTGGGGTGATTGAAATCACCATCGTTGTATTATTTCTGAGATCAGGTCTAGCCTCCCGGAGAATTAACTACGGTTACCCTTGATGGCATCCGGAGAACATATTAACTATTTAAGCTTAAGGAGACATATTAACGAAGTTTTGAGAATTAATGTCTTGAAAACATAGCTTTTGCCCAATTTTTCAAAAGAAATTTTTAAGGGAACATGAGTTGGTAAATATTGACAAATGAAAAGCCGCTAAAACTTCACTTGCACCCTTTAATAAAAGCGTACAACGGCCACACTCCTATATGTATATTTGTTGAGGGCAATCAGCAATGTGAAAGAAAACAGTTATTATATACTGTTTTATGTGTCGTTTTGGGGCACAGAAAATTGTGAACAACAATTATAGGATGACAAGAGCGCATCTACATGACCTATATATTCACATAAAACAACTCAAATTCTTCGTTAAGTGTTTATTACATGCATGCTTTCGATCAATTTTCATATCATTATAGTAACTAGTTTTCCGCCACGTGCGTTGGACGTGTATATTCAGTCATATAATACATCAAAATTGAATGTCTCTTTCGTTCCTTTGAGTCCTTTGTTTGCATCTTTAATAAATTTTTGCCATATTTATTACCAGCGTGAGTTTATAGATTTTGCCGACCATTGTGACTCAAATGGGCAGCTTTTCGTATTTTTTTATAAATAAGATATTTAAATTATTTAGAAGGGTATTTAGATTTTTAGTACACATTAGCGTATCTTAAGACTTAAAGGGTAGCCCGATGCACTAAGCTCCCGCTAAGTACAGGGTCCGGGGAAGGATTGGACCACAAGGGTCTATTGTACGCATCCTTACTCTGCATTTTTGCAAGAGGCTGTTTCCACGGCTCGAACCCGTGACCTCCTGGTCACATGGCAGCAACTTTACCAGTTGCGCCAAGTCTCCCTTCAAACTTAAAATTTTCAGGATTACTACAGTAGATATAGACAATAACTAAGCAAACTTAAGAAAATAGAATGCTTTTATCGCTATTTACTTTTTAGTTCATTGATTTGAAATGATCTCCTAACATACTTCTAATCGTGATTTGAAAAATAAGAAGTCAGAATCATATATCTCACGAACCTTATGATCGATTATTCTCGATCTTTCATAAATATCGAACTCTTAATGTATTAGAGTTATAATAAGAATAATAACAATAACAAATTAAGTGGATGCTTACAAATGGGTCTGGGGAGAAGGATAGGGGTGCACGCAGATCTTACCTCTACTCTGGAAGAGCAGTGAGGTTGTTTCGGTTAAACTCTCGGCTAAAGAAAATCCTATGTTATTTATTTGGCCCAGTGGCATAGAGCACTTTCTTTGGTCGCCATTTCAGCGGAGATGGAAACGTTCGGAATAAGGAATAGCATATAACGACAAAGACACTAAACCGAAGAGTCCTGAGAATATCGCTTAACTAATGGAATGAAAATTAAATGTGCCATAGTTCACAACCCTAGTCTATTATAAGTTCTCGATCGACTAAATTCACTCATGAGGAGACCAAATAATAATAACTCACATCCAAACTTTCTCCGAGGCAAACAATATCGTGTCTTAACTTATAACCCTATTGGATGTGGATCTCCATGGGTGTAGTGAAGAAATTGTGTATACGGTCAAAATTGAGTTTGGCCTTTGTGTAATTAGTCAAGATTGGAATATAATGAACCGAGGGTCGTCATTATAATATCGAGTGGTGATGTGAAGTTGGGTTATCGAACTCAAGATTTAGGGACCGATCAGTACCGAGATCGAGTCAAAGTCGAGCTCGAGATCCATAGACTAACCAAGATCGAGATCCAGAGACCGATCGAGCTCGAGTCAATATCGAGCTCAAGACCCAGAGACCGACCAATACTGAGACCGACCAAGATTGAGATCGAGCCAAGAGACAAAGAGCCGTTATATCCGCACTAGGAAAGAGAATGCCGGCGGAAATCAAGGAAAAACTAATTAATTAATCTATCATGAGATCCCCACTATAGATTTTTAATTATATCCAAAGTAGGATTCCTCCACTATATTAAGATTGGCTAACATTTGTAAAAGGCAGATTGACATTCATACATTTATACACTCTCACATTTCAGAGATTATTTAGATTTACACACATATAGTAAATATTATCCTTTTTTGAGTTTTGGACATTGATTCATCTTGTTCATTTATCAATCATTCTTTTCTCGAATTGGGTTTGTATATATTTCTACTTATTTTTCTAATTTGTACCAAGTTATACCGCGTATCCTTAAAACCTCGTATAAATTCAACTCTATCCGTTTTTCGGGTAAACAGTTTGGCGCACACCGTGGGGCTAAGGATAACAATGGTTATTTGGTACGAATCTCTGCAAAACACACTATTTTACACTTGCTCTTGGAAGTGTCTTTGATTTTAGGTTAGAAATGACAAACTCTCAATTAATGGCCCTACCTATCGACAACGAAGCTGACCTTCAAGATGAGAACAACCACCTGATGACCGGGGATGAAAGGCCACCCGTCGATCCTATTGGAGCTCGGGCCGTAGATCCAATTGACGTTAATTCCAACGTTCCGACCCCGAAAACAACATTTATGGTCGAACTCGATCTGCAGTTCGAAATACCCAAAATGTTGGAGAACATGGGATCAACCTGCATATGATTTTTGAAATGTTGCATGCTCAACAGGTAGCAATAGCTCAGTTGTAGAGCCAAACCCAGTCACCTCACAGGGCAGAGCCCGGTCTACCCCGAGAAGTCACTCATGAAACGAGGCCAGCTGTAGTAAGATGAAATGGACAAGAATCGGGGGCTAATCCCAAAATTATTAAGATGTTCGAGGAACTGACAAAATGAATTGAGACAGG
This sequence comes from Nicotiana otophora, assembly GCA_000715115.1. NCBI lineage: Eukaryota > Viridiplantae > Streptophyta > Magnoliopsida > Solanales > Solanaceae > Nicotiana > Nicotiana otophora. Next base: position 7,479 of record AWOL01S0058780.1, on the reverse strand, counting down.
AGAAAAGAGGATTGAAGCAAACGACAAAAAAGTAGAAACTTATAACTCCAGGGTTGATCAGATCCCGGGGGCACCACCGGTATTGAAGGTCTTGGATTCCAAACAATTCGTACAAAAGCCATTCCCCACGAGCGCGGCTCCTAAATTGATCCCCAAGAAGTTTCGAATGCCCAAAATTCCTAAATATAATAGGACGACCGACCCCAACGAACATGTCACCTCTTACACATGTGCCATTAAAGGGAACGATCTAGAAGACGACGAGATCGAATCCATACTATTGAAGAAGTTCGGGGAAACCCTGTCAAAGGGGGCAATGATATGGTATCATAATTTACCGCCTAACTCTATCGATTCTTTTGCTATGCTTGCAGATTCGTTCGTAAAAGCACACGCCAGAGCCATAAAGGTCGAGACCAGGAAGTCAGACCTTTTCAAGGTAAGGCAAAAAGATAACGAGATGGTAAGAGAGTTCGTATCTCGTTTCCAAACGGAACGAATGAATCTACTATCGGTCATGGACGATTGGGCTATTCAAGCTTTCACTCAACGACTGAATGAACGAAGCTCGATAGCTTCACGACAGTTGAAGTAGAATTTGATCGAATACCCGACTGTTACCTGGGCCGATGTACACAATCGATATCAATCAAAGATTAGAGTCGAAGACGACCAGTTGGGTTCTGGGTCCGTTATGAAAAGAGATATCGACCGAGAACCAAGGTCGAACAAGGACCGATATCGGCCATATAATGGAAATCGTAGAGGTAGCGAACCTGCACGTAACTCCGTACGAGGCAAAAGGAGAAGTGATCAAGGCTAAGGGTTTCGGGGGCTGATGAACAAGAACAGGTTCGACAGGCATACAGGACCTAAGGAAGCACCACGGTTATCAGAATATAACTTCAACATTGATGCATCCGCCATCGTGTCGGCTATCGAACGCATCAAAGATACTAAGTAGCCTCGACCTCTGCAGTACGATCCAGCCCCAGAGAAATTCCAATCAAATGTGCAAGTATCATGGCACCTATGGTCCCAGAACCAAAAACTACAGGCAGTTGAGAGATAAGGTAGCCTGGTTATTCAATGAAGGTCACATTCGAGAATTTTTAAGTGACCGGGCCAAAAACCATTTCAAAAATAGATATTTCAATAGACAAAACAAACAAGAAGAGCCACAACACATCATCCGCATGATCATCGGAGGGATCGATGTCCCCTAGGGGCCGGTGCTTAAACGCACTAAGATGTCGATTGTAAGAGAGAAGCGATCTCAGACTCAGGATTACACACCTAAAGGAACCTTGTCCTTTAGTGACGAAGACGCGGAAGGAATCATGCAACCCTATAACGATGCAATGGTAATATCTGTACTTATGAATAAAACTTAAGTTAAGCGTGTGTTAATTGATCCAGGTTGTTCGGCTAACATTATTCGATCAAGGTCGTAGAGCAACTCGGTCTACAGGACCAGGTCATGCCCGCAACCCTGGTACTAAACTCGGCCGGTTGCTTCCTGTAGACCATTTTGATTCCCTCCGATGTTGGGAATTTTAGAACCTGGTGAAGGGTCGAGGGCACTGCTCTTATGTTGTGGATTCATGGCCTCCCGAAAGGGCATTATATCTCATATCGCCCTCGATCATGTGGAACTTCATTTCTTGGATGGTCCCGGCCGTAAAAGAAATATTTGCCGTCGATGAAGTGATTCCGATATCTTCACTATCATCGACAAAGGGATCAGATTCGAAGGAGGATTGAGATACCAAATAGCAATCACAAACGTCAGCCTCGACCCAACTAGAAAATCAGAAGACTGACGAAGATGATAACTATGGGGTCCCTCGATTCTTCGTGGTCCCCGATGATTCCTATGCTACCAAATCAACAATCGAAGAACTGGAGCAAATTACGCTAATTGAACATCTGCCCGAGTGAAAGGTATACCTTGGCACGGGATTAGATCCCGAGCTCAGGAAAAAGCTTATTCAATTTCTTATAGCTAACATGAACTGTTTCGCTTGGTCCCATCTTGACATGACAAGGATCCCACCGGAAATAACCACTCATAGACTAAGTTTGGATTCGAAATTCTATCCGGTAAAGCAAAAAAGAAGGCCCCTGTCCGAGATCAAACATGCCTTCATCAAGGACGAGGTAACCAAACTTGTTAAAATAGGATCCATTCGAGAAGTAAAATACCCCGAATGGCTAGCAAATATGGTGGTAGTCCCTAAGAAGGGAAACAAACCTAGAATGTGTATAGATTATAAAGACCTGAACAAATCATGCCCTAAGGATTCTTTTCCTTTGCCTAATGTCGATTGTATGATCGATGCCACGGCCGACCACGAGACTCTCAGTTTTCTCGATACCTGCTCCGGGTACAACCAGATATAGATGAACCCGGAGGATCAGGAAAAAATCTTATTTATCACTAAGTACGGTACTTACTATTATAACGTAATGACATTCGGTCTAAAAACTGCTGGTGTAACTTATCAACGCCTAGTAAATCGAATATTCGAAAAATAAATAGAAAAATCAATGAAAGTTTATATTGATGACATGTTAGTTAAGTCCCTGCGAGAAGAGGACCATTTAAAGCATTTGCAGGAAACTTTCGACATACTGAGGGAGTACAATATGAAGCTCAACCCCGAAAAATGTGCATTCGGGTTTGGCTCGGGCAAGTTTCTTGGTTTCATGGTGTCCAATCGAGGAATCGAGATCAACCCCGATAAAATCAAAGCTATCGAGGACATCACGGTAGTAGATAATGTAAAGGTCGTGCTGAGGTTAACCGGACGGGGCGGCCCTAGGGCGATTCATTTCGAGATCCTCAGATAGGAGCCACCGATTTTTCTCACTGCTTAAGAAGAAAAGCAACTTTGCATGGACTCCGGAATGTCAACAGGCTTTGGAGGAATTAAAGCGGTATTTATTGAGCCCGCCGCTACTTCATACCCCGAAAGTGGACGAACAACTTTACATGTACTTAGCTGTCTCAGAGATAGCGGTAAATGGAGTTCTGGTTTGAGAAGGACGAGGTACGCAATTGCCCATTTATTATGTCAGTCGAACCTTAGGCGAGGCCAAAACTAGATATCCACACTTAGAAAAATTAGTGCTTGCTTTAATAAGCGCCTCTAGGAAACTAAAACCATATTTTCAGTGTCATCCGATACATGTTGTAACAATTTATCCTCTTCGAAACATTTTGCACAAACCCGAGCTATCGGGTCGATGGGCCAAATGGGCCATAGAAATCGGCGGGTACGATATTGAGTATCGACCCCGAACCGCTATCAAATCTCAAATCTTGGCGGACTTCGTGGCTGACTTTTTGCCGACCTTCGTACCCGAGATTGAAAAAGAGCTACTGATAAAATTGGGTACCTCTTCGGGAGTCTGGACCCTCTTTACGGACGGTGCCTCGAATGCGAAAGGGTTCCGGACTAAGCATTGTACTAAAATAACCCACATGTAATGTAATTAGACAGTCTATCAGAACTATATAATTGACTAACAATGAAGCCGAGTTTGAGGCCATGATTGCAGGTCTCGAACTAGCCAGGATCTTGGGAGCGAAAGTCGTGGAGGCTAAGTGTGATTCCCTCATCGTGCTAAACCAAGTTAACGGGACTTTTGAAGTCCGAGAAGATCGAATGCAGAGGTACTTGGATAAACTACAGGTGACTCTACTTCTATTTAAGGAATGGATCTTGCAACATGTACCCCGAGAACAGAACAGTGAGGCCAATGCTCTTGCAAACTTAGGTTCATCGGTCGAAGATGACGAACTCAACTCGTGGACTGTCATACAACTCATGAGATTGGTAATCGAAGAATGTCACGCCGAGATAAACTCTACAAGTTTAACCTGAGATTGGAGAAACAAATATATAGAGCACTTCAAGAATGGGAAGCTTCTATCAGATCCAAAGGAATCGATAGCTTTGCGCATAAAGGCAGCACAGTTCACCTTGTCTGAAGACGGAACGCTATTTAGAAGGACGTTCGATGGACTATTGGCAATATGTTTGGGACCAGGAGATACCGATTACATCCTTCGGAAAATTCACGAGGGCACTTGTGGAAACCATTCTGGTGCCGATTCGCTGGTCCACACAGTAATCAGAATAGGATATTATTGGACCGATATCGGCAAGGATGCAAGGGAGTTCGTTCGAAAATGTGACAAATGCCAAAGACATGCGCCCACGATTCATCAACCCGGGGAGATACTCCACTCAGTCCTATCTCCATGGCCTTTCATAAAATGGTGAATGGATATCGTTGCCCCCTCCCATCGACCTAAGGTAAGGCTAAGTTTATTTTGTTTATGACTGATTATGTCTCTAAATGGGTCGAAGCACAGACTTTCGAGAAAGTCAAAGAAAAAGAAGTGATAGACTTCATTTGGGACCACATCATATATCGATTCGGGATGCCATCCGAGATTGTATGTGATAATGTAAAACAATTCATCGGCAATAAAGTAACTAAATTTCTCGAGGATCACAAGATCAAAAAGATTCTATCAACACCGTATCATCCCAGCGGGAGCGGACAAGCCGAATCGGCGAATAAAACCATCATCCAAAATCTTAAGAAGAGATTGACCGACTCCAAAGGAAAATAGAGAGAAATACTATCCGAGGTCCTATGGGCATACCGCACAACATCGAAATCCAGTACCGGAGCAACACCATTATCATTGGTTTATGGCGCCGAAGCCCTGATCCTGGCCGAGGTCGTAGAACTTAGCATTAGATTTCGATATGCAATAGAGGAGTCAAATAACGAAACCATGAATACGAGCCTAGAATTGTTGGACAAAAAATGAGAAGCCGCTCTCGTCCGATTGGCCGCCTAAAAATAGCGAATCGAGAGGTACTACAGTCGAAGGACCAATCTTCAACATTTTAAAATCGGGGACTTGGTGCTAAGAGAATTCACCCTCAACACCCAAAATCCAAATGAAGGAAAACTAGGTCCGAACTGGGAAGGACCATATCAGGTTCTCAGAATCGTTAGAAAAGGATCCTACAAGCTCGGTATGATAAATGGAAAACGACTACTGAGCAATTGGAACATATCGCACCTAAAGCGATACTACTGCTAAGGTACGACCCTCCCATGTTCATTTGTATTTCGAAACTAACCCTTGCAGGTGTTCGACAAGAAATAGGAATGGACTCGTCAACTCGAAGCCTTTAGGTCTGAAAGTACGCGTTGCACTCTTTCTCGCTTAGACCGATTTTGTCCCAAATGGATTTTTCGGCAAGGTTTTTAATGAGGCAACCATTGAGCATGCTAACTTAGAGCAATTCAACAGTATCCGAGGCCTCTTTACAATCAACCTCGAATACCGGGGAGCATTGCCCTCGAATATATCAAGTTCGATGCAAGAAAATTACTTCATGGCAACAGGGTCTCGACAAGAAATATTTGTAAGGGCTAAATGGTCAAACGAACCGTGCCCGCATAGTTTGCTCGAGCCCCGGCACAAAACATGTACACATGTATGATGGCATATAAAGAGAATTTTTTTTTCCAATATCTCGTACCTCAGAAAGGTTCTTCTACTTCATATTCTCGATCTATTATGTAAATAGGCTTAAGGGCCGACCATGACCGGAGTTCGAATGATTACCCCATAAATCGGGGACTGCCATCCGAAAAATCAACGAAATCAAATTATATAAGGCCTAAGGGCTACCTTACTTCGGGTTCAAGAAATCATTCTCACTCGATTGCCTAAGGGCTACCTTAATACGAGTTCGAGAAGCCATCCTCACTCGACCACAAAACCTAAGGGCTGTTGTTTACTTCGAGTTCGAGCAAACACTCACTCGACCATAAAGCCTAAGGGCTATTTTTTACTTCGAGTTCGAGCAAACACTCACTCGACCATAAAGCCTAAGGGCTGCGTTTTACTTCAAGTTCGAGCAAACACTCACTCGACCATAAAGCCTAAGGGCTGTTTTTTACTTCGAGTTCGAACAAATACTCACTCGACCATAAAGCCTAAGGACTATTTTTTACTTCGAGTTCGAGCAGACACTCACTCGACCATAAAGCCTAAGGGCTATTTTTTACTTCGAGTTCGAGCAAACACTCACTCGACCATAAAGCCTAAGGGCTATTTTTTACTTCGAGTTTGAGCAAACACTCACTTGACCATAAAGCCCAAGGGCTGTTTTTTACTTTGAGTTCGAGCAAATACTCACTCGACCATAAAGCCTAAGGATGTTTTGTTTACTTCGAGTACGAGCAAACACTCACTCGACCATAAAGCCTAAGGGATGTTTTATACTTCGAGTTCGAGCAAACACTCACTCGACCATAAAGCCTAAGGGATGTTTTATACTTCGAGTTCGAGCAAACACTCACTCGACCATTAAGCCTAAGGGTTTTTTTTTACTTCGAGTACGAGCAAATACTCACTCGACCATAAAAGCCTAAGGGATGTGTTTTACTTCGAGTTCAAGCAAATACTCACTCGACCATAAAGTCTAAGGGCTATTTTTTACCTCGAGTTCTAGCAAATACTCACTCGACCATAAAGCCTAAGGGCTATTTTTTTACCTCGAGTTCGAGCAAACACTCACTCGACCATGAGCAAACACTCACTCGACCATAAAGCCTAAGGGCTGTTATTTTATACTTTGAGTTCGAGCTAACACTCGCTCGACCATAAAGCATGAAGGCTATATTTTACTTCGAGTTCGAGAAAACACTCACTCGACCATAAAGCCTAAGGTCTACCTTAATTCGAGTTCGAGAAATCATTCTCACTCGACTGTAAAGCCTAAGGGCTACCTTAATTCGAGTTTGAGAAATCATTCTCACTCGACTGCAAAGCCTAAGGGCTACCTTAGTTCGAGTTCGAGAGACCATTCTCACTCGACTGTAAAGCCTAAGGGCTACCTTAATTCGAGTTTGAGAAATCATTCTCACTCGACTGCAAAGCCTAAGGGCTACCTTAGTTCGAGTTCGAGAGACCATTCTCACTCGACTGTAAAGCCTAAGGGCTACCTTAATTCGAGTTTGAGAAATCATTCTCACTCGACTGCAAAGCCTAAGGGCTACCTTAGTTCGAGTTCGAGAGACCATTCTCACTCGACTGTAAAGCCTAACTGCTACCTTAATTCGAGTTCGAACTATTACCCCGAATCGGGGACTACGTATCAAGCTTAAAAGCTACTCTGCTTCAAGTTTGAGCAAATCATTTCATTTGATATCTATTTATCAAGCCTAAAATCCACCTCAGTTCGAGTTCGAACATTCACTCGGGGACCACCTATAAGAAACGGCCGAGTACAATACCTGCTATCTGTCCTTAGTATCTTAATCTCGGACCTTCAAATAATTATTTCATGCTAAGGCACTTTTGACCTTTGTATAAATTAACAAAAAAGGCAAAAGATTCAGAGGCTACAGAAGGAAGAAAGTTTTTTTATATATATA
>AWOL01S0058776.1:24502-34893 GCA_000715115.1 Nicotiana otophora | reverse complement strand
GCCTCACACTCCTATCCATAATTCATGACCTCACGATAATTTCGAGTTAGTTTAGGGAATAACCATGAACGTTGTAGCTTATTTTAGGAGCAATTAATAATAAATCATCGTGACTATAGGTACGATTTCCGANTCAATCTTATGAACAACTTAACGATCCAATCCATATTGCCTCACACTCCTATCCATAATTCATGACCTCACGATAATTTCGAGTTAGTTTAGGGAATAACCATGAACGTTGTAGCTTATTTTAGGAGCAATTAATAATAAATCATCGTGACTATAGGTACGATTTCCGAGGCATGGTCACGATACGTAAATCCCAATTCGGGTGTGCATTTCATGTGACCCGACCATAACTTCGAATAATAATAAAATTAACATGTTATAAATCACGGGTGCATTTCATGTAGCGCGGTTTGCAACGTATATCAAAACGATAAGTGTATGACATCGTGACTTGTTTCAAATAAATTCCGTAAATATTAAAAGCGGTCAGAAAACTAAAAGGCACAATAAATTTTAAATATGTAATAAATCAGATAATTATGCCAATTATTAATAGTTGAGCGACCGTGCTAAACCCACGGAACTCGGGAGTGCCTCATACCTTCTCTCGGGTTAACAGAATTCCTTACCCGGTCTTCTGTGTTCGCGGACTATAAATAGAGTCAAATTTCCTCGATTTGGGATTTAAAATAAACCGGTGACTTGGGACACCATAAATTATTCCAAGTGGCGACTCTGAATGAATAAATAATCACATTTCGATTAATGTCACTTTAATTGGAAAAACTCCCTTATTCCCCTATCCCCTCGGGAAAAAAAAGAGGTATGACAGTAAGTACAACAACAACAACCCAGTATAATCCCACTAGTGGGTTCTGAGGAGGGTAGTGTGTACGCAGACCTTACCCCTACCCTGGGGTAGAGAGACTATTTTCGATAGACCCCCCGCTCCCTTCCTCCAAGGACTTCCCCACCCTGCTCTTGGGGTGACTCGAACTCACAACCTCTTGGTTGGAAGTGGAGGGTGCTTATCACTAGAGCAACCCACTTGAACCGTAAGTGCAGTTTTAAAATGGTGCAATAGCGTGGGGCATGAAAAGTTGAGGTGGACCCCATATTTAATTTATTTAAATAATAAAGCTAGCAAGTACTCCCTCCATTTCAATTTATGTGAACCTATTTGATTGGGCACAAAGTTTAAGAAAAGAGATGAGACTTTTGAACCTGTGATATAAAATGAGGCACATATATTTTCTGTGGCTATAAATCATTGCATAAAGGTAAATTATTTTCAAATAAGGAAAGTGGTCATTCTTTTTAGTACGGACGAAAAAGAAAATTGGTTCACATAAATTGAAACGGAGGGAGTAGAATATTATAAAAGCATATAAATTATAAAATTCCAAAAATATCCTGGTTATCCCCACTTTAGTATAAGGATAGAAAACTCAGTCATAATTTATTGGGTTATCCCATTACATAAGTCCAACTGTCAAAGGAGGTCGAAGTCCAAAAGTAAAACCCTTTGAGAAAAGTGTTTTAAATTTGCAATTAGTCAATATTTTTAATTTGAGACGGCCGTCGTCACATATAAATTAAGAGTGATTCTTAAAATATGAGGGACAAAAGTTATTGGAGTTTACCTTCCATTAAATATACTTAATCTTTACATTCTTAATCCCCTATATTTGACCATTCCTCAAATAAAAAGAGCAACACCTTTTGTATGATGTGTATGGAATTATATATTCAATTTGCTAAAGCCATGCGTAAAGTCGTACTTTTAAGTTGCAAATACATTACTCCCACTATATGTCTTTATAAGATTCAAGTACGATGGTCAAATTATTTAATTGTTTTTGTGTGAATTTAGACATAAAATTTTCAAAGAAATTTTTTGAAATAGAATTTATATATTTAAAACTAGATAAAAAGTATTATAAGTGACAATAATTAACAATATATTCTAAATATTTAAAACACATATGAAAAAATTAGGATCAAAGAAACAATCTTTTGGCTCTCCATATACAATAACAACAAAAGTCTTCACACGGCAACATTTGAAGTCTGTTAATCAAACAAACTAATAATACCATACCCCACATAAGGAAAGTTTTCTCCAAACAGTATGTTCACACTGTATTTTCAAGAAAAGTTTGACACAATTGTTTAAATTTACTCATCAAAATGTATGCTAATAATAATAAAAAGATGGAATTTGCACAGTGGTGGGAATGGGACAGTATCACATTTTTTAGCCCCACATGCAGAGAAAATGTCTTCTTTTGCACAAAGAATGGGTAGTTGAGTATAGTTGGGGAAAATTTAAAGTTGAAAACCGTATGCAAGAATTAACTCAAATAGCGGACTATTCGATCGCTTAAACTAAAAATAGTTGGTGAATGTATAAGATAAGTATAATTTATGAAGTTCGAGCTTCCGGGTGAGCTTACGCTTACTCTCAGCCTCTTTGATTGGTAGGCGGTCTGTTTTTTGAGCAAGATTCACAGCTATTTGTGTAAAAATTCCTTGTTATTAGAAGATAACGACGACAACAACAACAACAACAACAACAACAACAACAACAATAATAAATCCAGTATGATCAAACAAGTAGGGTTTGGAGAAAGTAGTGTGTACACAGTCTTTATCCCTGCCTTGAGAAGGTAGCGAGGCTATTTCTGATAAACGCTCGGCTCAAGCAAAGATGAAAAAGAAGAAGCAGTAGCAACAAGCAATAACACCAGCAAGATAACAAGAAGATCGAAGCGAAAGAAACAACAGGTAGTGAGAGAAATTTGAAAAAACAAAAATACAAAACTAGCACTGATACTTCTGGTGCAGACAAGGGAGACGCACAACTACTTAATAATCTCCTACTCTAAATCTCGACCTCCGTACCTTTCTATCAAGATTCATGTACTCGGTGAGCTGAATTAGATGTATTTTTAAATAATAATTTTATAACCATAGTCCATGCGTCATACTTAATGGGTCTTTTATCATTGTCCTTTTCCAAAGAATAAAACGATTAAGTGACGAGCATGATTGGACCTACATTTAATATTTTTCTTTGTTTTCTTCTCCTTCTGATGTAGTTATCTAATTTTATTTGTTGCAGAATGTAGATAGTAGCTAATGTAAACCATTTGTCATAAACTATATATATAGTTGTCAACTTTGTTATTACACTAAACTAAATGCTTGTTTAAGCCCCAGATATGATTGCTCATTATTTTTTCATATATGTTTAGATATAAACAACTATTATTACGCTATAACGTATTAATTAATTAATCATATGCTAAACTATGTATATTCAGCTCTAAAAATGATACTCCAGTTATGCTATGACAGATTAAAATACACCAAAACATTGTTGTTCGAAACGCACTATTTTCCTAGTAAATTAATTGTGGAAAAGGGAACTCTATTTTCTCTTCCATATTCCAGTTCTACTAATTTCGAAGACCATTGCCAACGACATTCCTATTTTAATATTTTATTATTTTGAAAAATGGAAAATGAAAAAGTTCAATAAAAGCTACGTCTAGCTAAAACTAATAAATAAATATAGAATTCAAATTATATACATCGATGGTATATATGGTCAAAACCGAGTCTGCTCTCCGTACGACTAATCGAGATTGAGGCATGATGGGCCGAGGTCCGTCATGGTAACATCGAGCTATGGTATGAAGTCGGGTTGCTGAGTTCGAGTTCTAGAAAACCGACCAAGATCGAGATAAGCCAAAATCTATACCGAGCCCAAATAGAGGTCTAGCAAGTAGAGGCCGATCGAGACTACAATCGGCCGAGATCGAGAACGGGCCCAGATATAGGTCGAGCGAACAGAGGCCGATCACGATCGAGAGTGGCCGAGTTCGGGCTCGAGCCTAGGGACAAAAGAGCCGTTATAGACGCATTTGGGGAGAGAATCTCGGCGGAAATCAAGGAAAAGCTAATTAATCAATTCATCATGCGATCCCCACTATGTATTTTTAATTATATCCAAAGTAGGGCTCCTTCGTTATATTAGGGTGGCTTTCATTTGTAAAAGATAGATTTGGAATACTATTCATACACTCTCACATTCAGAAATTATTGAAATTTACACAACTTATAGCAAATATTGTCATTCTTTGGGCTCTTGGCATTGTTTCATCTGTTCGTCTAACAATCATTTTCTACTCAATTTGGATTTGTATTTATTTCTTTTACAGTCAATATTCGATATATCTTTACTTATCCATCCAATTTGTACCAATTTATACCACGTATCCTTAGGACCACGTATAAATTCAACTCTATCCGTTTTTCGGGTAAACCGTTTGGCACCCACCGTGGGGCTAAGAATAATAGTGGTTATTTCGTACGAATCTCTGTAAAATACACTATTTCACACTTGTTCTTGGAATTATCTTCGATTTCAGGTTAAAAGCGAAAAACACTCAAATAATGGCCCTACCTATCGACAACGAAGCTGGCCTTCAAGATGAGAATAACAACTTGACTCACGGGGACGAGAGGCCACTCGTTGACCCCGTTGGAACTCGAGTCGTAGATCCAATCGACGTTAACTCGCATGTGGCCATTGAGACGAACCAACATTCCGACCCAGAAAACAACATTCGTGGTGGAACTCGATCTCTCTAGTTCGAAGTACACAAAATGCTGGAGAAGATGGGATCAACCTGCGTATGATTTTCGAAATGTTGTAGGCTCAACAAGTAGCAATAGCCCAGTTGCAGAGCCAAACCCAGGCACCGAGCAGGCTCGAGCCCAGTCCACTCCAAGAAGTCAGCCACAAAACGGGGCCAGCTATAGCGAGGTCGAATGAACAAGAATCGGGGACTAATCACGAAATTATTAAGATGCTCGAGGAACTGACAAAACGAATAGAGTCAGGGGAGAGGAAGATTAAAGCAAACGACCAAAAAATGGAAACATATAACTCCAGGGTTGATCAGATCCCGCGGGCACCATCGATACTAAAGGGCTTGGATTCCAAAATATTCGTGCAAAAACCTTTCCCCCAGAGCGCGGCACCAAAACCGATCCCCAAGAAGTTTCGCATGCCCGAAATTCTTAAGTATAATAGAACGACCGACCCCAACGAGCACATCACCTCTTACACATGTGCCATCAAAGGGAATGATTTAGAAGATGACAAGATCGAATTCGTATTATTAAAGAAGTTCGGTGAAACTCTGTCAAAAGGAGCAATGATATGGTATCATAATTTACCGCCTAAATCTATCGATTCTTTTGCTATGCTTACAGATTCCTTTGTAAAAGCACATACCATAGCCATAAAGGTCGAAACCAAAAACTTAGATCTTTTTAAGGTAAGACAAAAAGATAACGAAATGCTAAGGGAATTTATATCTCGTTTCCAAATGGAACGGATGGATCTACCACCAGTCACAAACGATTGGGCCGTTCAAGCTTTCACCCAAGGACTAAACGAACAAAGCTCGATGGCTTCATGATGATTGAAGCAGAACTTGATCGAGTACCAACTGTTACTTGGGCCGATGTATACAATCGATATCAATCGAAGATTATAGTCGAAGACGACCAGTTGGGTTCTGGGTCCGCTAACAAAAGGGACACCAATCGAGAACCAGGGTATAACAGGGACCGATACCGGCCGTATAACGAAGATCGCAGGGGCGACGAGTCGGGACGCAACCACATACGAAGCGAAAGGAAACTTGATCGAGGCCAAGGGTCTTGAGGGCTGATGAACAAGAGTAGGTTCGATAGACACACAGAACCTAAGGAAGCACCACGGTTATCAGAATATAACTTCAACATTGACGCATCCGCCATCGTATCGGCTATCAGACACATCAAAGATACTAAATGGCCTCGACCTTTGCAATTCGATCCAGCCCAGAAAAATCCCAATAAAATATGTAAGTATCATGGCACTCCTGGCCACCGAACGGAAGATTGCAGGCAGTTGAGAGAGGAGGTAGCCCGATTATTCAACGAAGGGCACCTTCAAGAGTTCTTAAGTGACCGAGCCAAAAACCATTTTAAAAACAAAGAATTCAACAGACAAAACAAACAAAAAGAGCCATAACATATGATCTACAGGATCATCGGAGGGATCGATGTCCCCAGGGCATGTTGTTTAAGTGCACTAAGATGTTGATCACAAGAGACAAGCGGTCTCGAACTAAGGACTATATACCTAAGGGAATCCTATCCTTTAGTGACGAAGACGCATAAGGAATTATGCAGCCCCATAACGATGCACTGGTAATATCGGTACTTATCAATAAAACTCAAGTTAAGCGTGTGTTAATTGATCCAGGTAGCTCGGCCAACATCATTCGATCGAGGGTCGTAGATCAACTCGGTCTACAGGACCAGGCCATACCCGTAACTTTGGTACTTAACGGATTCAATATGGCATGTGAAACTACTAAGGGAGAGATAATTCTGCTAGTTAACGTGGCCGGGACCATCCAAGAAACGAAGTTCCACGTGATCGAAGGTGACATTAGATATAACGCCCTATTCGGGAGGCCATGGATCCACAACATGAAAGCAGTACCCTTGACCCTGCACCAGGTTCTAAAATTCCTAACACTAGAAGGAATCAAAACGGTCTTCAGAGAGCAACCAGCCGCAAAGGAAATATTTGTTGTCGATGAACCAATTTTGATATCATCATTGTCATCAACAAAGAGATCAGATTCAAAGGAGAAACAGGACACCAAATAGCAATCACAAACATCAGCTTCGACCCAACTAGAGAAGCATAAGACTGACGAAGATGATGATTATGGGATCCCTCGATCTTTCATGGTCCCCGATGATTCCGACGCTACCAAATCAACGGTCGAAGAACTAGAGCAAATCACACTAGTCGAACATCTACCCGAACGAAAGGTATACCTGGGCACGGGGTTAGATCCTGAGCTCAGGAAAAAGCTTGTTCAATTTCTTATAGCTAACATGGACTATTTCGCTTGGTCCCATCTTGACATGACAGGTATCCCACCGGGAATCACCACTCATAAACTAAGCTTGGATCTGAGATTCCATCCGGTAAAACAAAAAAGAAGGCCCCAGTCCGAGGTCAAACATGCCTTCATCAAAGACGAGGTAACCAAACTTCTTAAAATAGGATCCATTCGAGAAGTAAAATACCCCAAATGGCTAGCAAACGTGGTAGTAGTCCCTAAGAAGGAAAACAAACTTAGAATGTGTATAGATTATAAATATCTGAATAAATCATGCCCTAAGGATTCTTTTCTTTTGCCTAATATTGATCGTATGATCGATGCCATAGCCTGCCACGAGACTCTCAGTTTTCTCGATGCCTATTACGGGTACAACCAAATACAGATGAACCCGGAGGATCAGGAAAAGACCAGTTTATCACTAAGTACGGTACCTACTGTTATAACGTGATGCCATTCGGTCTAAAAAATACTGGTACAACTTATCAACACTTAGTATACTGAATGTTCGAAAAGCAAATAGGAAAATAAATGGAAGTTTATATTGATAATATGTTAGTTAAATCTCTGTAAGCAAAGGACCATTTAAAGCATTTGCAGGAAACTTTCGACATACTGAGGGAGTACAATATGAAGGTCAACCTCGAAAAATGTGCATTTGAGGTTGGCTCGGGCAAGTTTCTTGGTTTCATGGTGTCCAATCGAGGAATTGAGATCAACCCCAATAAAATTAAAGCTATCGAGGACATCACAGTAGTAGATAATGTAAAGGTTGTACAGAGGCTAACAGGACGGATATCCGCCCTGTGACGATTCATTTTGAGATCCTCAGATAGGAGCCACCGATTTTTCTCACTGCTTAAGAAGAAAAGCAACTTTGCATGGACTCCGGAATGTCAGCAGGCTTTGGAAGAACTAAAGTGGTATTTATCGAGCCTGCCACTGCTTCATACCCCGAAAGTGGATAAACAACTTTACCTATACTTAGCTGTCTCGGAGATAGCGGTAAGTTAAGTTCTGGTTCGAGAAGAATGAGGTACGCAATTCCCTATTTATTATGTCAGTCGAATCTTAGGCGAAGCCGAAACTAGATATCCACACTTAGAAAAATTAGTGCTTGCTTTAATAAGTGCCTCTAGAAAACTGAAACCATATTTCTAGTGCCATTTCATACATATTGTAACAACTTATCCTCTTCGAAACATTTTGCACAATCGCGAGCTTTTGGGTCGATTGGACAAATAGGCCATAGAAATCGGCGGGTACGATGTTGAGTATTGACCCCGAACCGCTATCAAATCTCAAATCTTAGCGGACATCGTGGCTGACTTTACGTCGACCTTCGTACCCGAGATTGAAAGAGAATTACTGATAAAATCAGGTACCTCTTCAGGAGTCTGGACCCTCTTTACTGACGGTGCCTCGAACGCAAAAGGGTCCGGACTGGGCATCATACTAAAATCACCCACAGGTAATGTAGTTAGACAATCTATCATAACTACAAAATTGACTAACAATGAGGCCGAGTATGCGGCCGTGATTGCAGGTCTCGAACTAGCTAGAAGCTTGGGAGCCGATGTCGTATAGGCTAAGTGTGATTCCCTCCTCGTGGTAAACGAAATTAACGGGACTTTTGAAGTCATAGAAGATCGAATACAGAGGTACTTGGATAAATTACAGGTGACTCTACATCGATTTAAGGAATGAATTTTGCAACATGTACCCCGAGAACAGAACAACGAAGCCGGCGCTCTTGCAAACTTAGGTTCGTCGGTCGAAGATGAAGAACTCAACTCGGGGACTGTCGAACAACTCATAATATCGGTGATCGAAGAAGGACACGCTGAGATAAACTCCACAAGTTTAACCTGGGATTGGAGAAACAAATATATAAAGTACTTCAAGAACGAGAAGCTTCAATCGGATCCAAAGGAATCGAGGGCTTTGTGCACAAAAGCAGCATAATTCACCTTGTCCGAAGACGGAACCCTATTTAGGAGAACGTTCGATGGACCACTGGCAATATTTTTGGGATCGGGAGATACCAATTACATCCTACGTGAAATTCACGAGGGTACTTGTGGAAATCATTCCTGCGCCGATTCGTTGGTCCATAAAATAATCAGAGAATTCGTTGGTCCACAAAATAATCAGAGCAGGATATTATTGGATCGGTATGAACAAGGATGCAAGAGAGTTCGTTCGAAAATGCGACAAATGCCAAAGGCATGTGCCCACGATTCATCAACCTGGGGAACTTCTTCACTCGGTCCTATCTCCATGGCCTTTCATGAAATGGGGAATGGACATCGTTCGCCCCCTCCCATCGGCCCCAAGTGAGGCTCAATTTATTTTGTTTATGACTAATTATTTCTCTAAATAGGTTGAAGCACAGGATTTCGAGAAAATCAGAGAAAAGGAAGTGATAGACTTCGTATGGGACAACATCATATATCGATTCAGGATGCCATCTGAGATTGTATGTGATAATGGAAAGCAATTCATCGGCAACAAAGTAACTAAATTTCTCGAGGATCACAAAATCAAAAGGATCCTATCAACTCCTTATCATCCTAGCGGGAACGGACAAGCCGAATCGACCAACAAAACCATCATCCAAAATATTAAGAAAAGATTAACCGTCGCTAAAGGAATATGGAGAGAAATACTACCCGAGGTCCTATGGGCATACCGCACAATAACGAAATCCAGTACCGGAGCAACACCATTCTCGTTGGTTTATGGTGTCGAAGCTCTTGTCCCGGTTAAGGTCGGAGAACCTAGCATCAGGTTTCGATATGCGACAAATAAGTCGAATAACGAGACCATGAATATGAGCCTAGAATTATTGGACGAAAAACGAGAAGCCGCTCTCATCCGATTGGCCACCCAAAGACAGCGGATTGAAAGATACTATAATTGAAGAACCAATCTTCAACATTTTAAAATTGGGGACTTGGTGCTAAGGAAGGTAACCCTCAACACCTGAAATCCGAATGAAGGAAAACTGGGTCCGAACTGGGATGGACCATATCCGGTTCTCGAAATCGTCAAAAAAGGATCCTACAAGCTCGGTGTGATAAATGGCAAATAGCTACCGAACAATTGGAACATATCGCACCTAAAACGATACTACTGCTAAGGTACGACCCTCCCATATTCATTTGTATTTCGAAAATAACCCTTGCAGGTGTCCGACGAGAAATAGGGAAGGATTCTTCAACTCGAAGCCTTTAGGTCTAAAAGCAAGCGTTGCACTCTTTTTCCCTTAGATCGGTTTTGTCCTAAATGGATTATTCGGCGAGGTTTTTAATGAGGCAACTATTGATCATGCTAACTTAGAACAATTCAACAGTATCTGAGGCCTCTTTACAATCAATCTCGAATATTGGGGGG
>AWOL01S0058776.1:11662-23538 GCA_000715115.1 Nicotiana otophora | reverse complement strand
GGATATATCAAGCTCGATACAAGGAGATGACTTCATGGCAACAGGGTCTCGATAGGAAAAATTTGTAGGGGCTAAATGATCAAACAAACCATGCCCGCGTAGCTTGCTCGAGTCCTGGCACAAAATATAAGAGCATGTATAATGACTTATAAAGATAAATTTCTTCTTTATCGATATCTCATATTTAGAGAGATTCTTCTGCTTCATATTCTCGATCTATTAAATCGAGTTCGAGAAATCATTCTCACTCGACCATAAAGCCTAAGGGCTACATTAATTTGAGTTCGAGCAAATGCTCACTCGACTGAAAAGCCTAAGGGCTACCTTAACTCGACTTCGAGAAATCATTCTCACTCGACCATAAAGCCTAAGAGCTACATTAATTCGAGTTCGAGCAAACACTCACTAGACCATAAAGCCTAAGGGCTACATTAATTCGAGTTCAAACAAACACTCACTCGACTGAAAAGCCTAAGGGCTGCCTCAACTCGAGTTCGAGAAATCATTCTCACTCGACCATAAAGTCTAAGAGCTACATTAATTCGAGTTCGAGCAAACACTCACTCGACTGAAAAGCCTAAGGGCTACCTTAACTCGAGTTCGAGATATCATTCTCACTCGACCATAAAGCCTAAGGGCTACATTAATTCGAGTTCGAACAAACACTCACTCGACCATAAAGCCTAAGGGCTACATTAATTCGAGTTCGAACAAACACTCACTCGACCATAAAGCTTAAGGGCTACATTAATTTGAGTTCAAGCAAACACTCACTCGACTGAAAAGCCTAAGGGTTGCCTTAACTCGAGTTTGAGAAATCATTCTCACTCGACCGTAAAGCCTAAGGGCTACATTAATTCGAGTTCGAGCAAACACTCACTCGACCATAAAGCCTAAGGGCTACATTAATTCGAGTTCGAGCAAACACTCACTCGGCTGAAAATCCTAAGGGCTACCTTAACTCGAGTTCGATAAATCATTCTCACTCGACCATAAAGCTTAAGGGCTACATTAATTCGAGTTCGAGCAAACACTCACTCGACCATAAAGCCTAATGGCTACATTAATTTGAGTTCGAGCAAACACTTACTCGACTGAAAAGCCTAAGGGCTGCCTTAACTCGAGTTTGAGAAATCATTCTCACTCGACCATAAAGCCTAAGGGCTACATTAATTCGAGTTCGAGTAGACACTTACTCGACTGAAAATCCTAAGGGCTGCCTCAACTAGAGTTCGAGAAATCATTCTCACTCGACCATAAAGCCTAAGGACTACATTAATTCGAGTTCGAGCAAACTCTCACTCGACTGAAAAGCCTAAGAGCTACCTTAACTCGAGTTCGAGAAATCATTCTCACTCGGCCATAAAGCCTAAAGGCTACATTAATTCGAGTTCGAGCAAACACTCACTCGACCATAAAACCTAAAAGGGTACATTAATTCGAGTTCGGGCAAACACTCACTCGACCGAAAAGTCTAAAGGCTACCTTTGCTCGAATTTGAACAAATCATTTCACTTGAACTCTATTCGTCAAAAAGCTATCTTAGTTCGAATTCGAACATTCACTCAGGGAATACCTATAAGAAATGATCGAGTTCGAACATTCACTTGGACCTTCAAGCAATTATTCCGTGCTAAGGCACTTTTTGGCCTTTGTATAAATTAACAAGAAAGGCAAAAGATTCAGAAGCCATAAAAGAAAGAAAGTTTTATACATACAACAACAATAATAACAAGGGCACTATGGCTCGATAAAGTTTTTCTACAGAAGACCAAAACGGTCTTAAAAGAAAGAAGAAAAATACTAAAGGGCTTAGTCCTCTCCAGGAGCAGCATCTTCACTCCCGAGGCCTCCTTCGCTCTCAAAACCGCTCATACTCCCGGTATCATCATCATCGGGAAAGGCCAACACTCTGGCTTCATCTTCGAGCTCTTTTGCATTTTCGATCTCGGTTGTAAGATCGAAGACACGAGCGTGGATCTCCTCTAGAGTCTCCCTCCGAGATTGGTATTTAGCATGCTCGGCAACCTAATTTTTTTGAGCTTGAGAAGCTTCGACAACCTCTTTTGCTCGAACCTGAGCGACTTCTGCATCAGAACGGTAAACAACCACCATTGCATCGGCATTCGCCATGGCTATTTCGGCCTCGGATTTGGCTGCTGCCAGTTCCAAGTCCAGTTTCTCTCGATCAGAAGTCACTAAGCCCAACCGAGACTGGAACTCCTCGATATTCTTGGCTTGCACCAAGGCTTTCTCTTTGGAGCTTCGGAGTTGAGTCTCAACCGAGGCCAGTTGAGCCTGGGCAGCCTCCTTTTCAGAAGCGAGGCGGTCCATGTTCTTTATCCACTCCTCGGCCCCCGCTTTCACTGCGTCCACCTCGACACGAAGCTGCCCAATCATATCGAGCTTTTGCTGAACCTGCGAGATCGAACTGTTTAGCATTCACGCCCAAATCAATGCCATTAACTTCAAAGACTCTTTTTACCTGCTCGAACAAATTGGTGTGTTCTTTCCGAGCTACTTCTAGCTCGGCTCGAAATCCTCTTGCTTCTCCTTCCCTCTGCTCACTAAGAAGTTTGAGGGTATCTCTCTCCTCAATAAGCCCTCGAATTTTGGCTTCGGACTGGCTTAGCTCCCCTCAGGATCGGAAAAATGCCTCGTAATAGAGCGCAGAAGCCTACGAAAAATAAAAAGGAGTTATACGAAAGAAGAAAAATACAAGTAAGAAAGTTGTCAAAGAAAAAGCGAACTTACCCGATTCAGGGCCTGCTGAGCCTCGTTGAATGTACGAGGAATCCCCGCCTTGCCCGAGCTCTTCTTCGAAGCCTCCAAATCGCTCGGACCCGTAGCATCTTCTACTCCAACAAAATAACCATGAAACAGATCCTCTTTATGGTCTCCCTCCCCATGATAAACCTCCACAGCTTGGGCATCATGTATCATAGACTGAGAAAATGAAGGAAAAGAAGGGGAATCGCCATTCTCTATTGCCCCAAATTACTTCTTTCGAGGCACCGCCTCCATCTTGGGGAACCTTAAACTCGATTCCTGCACCGTCATCAACCGCCTCTTCGACGAATTCGTTGACCTGAGGTAAACCATCCTCGGTCCCCCTTTGCTCGGGAATTCGGGTCGAAGTTTTCTCCTCGACCTTGTCGGACCTAGGTGAAGCAGAATCAGTCCCCACCGGTCCCAAAGCTTTACAAGTATTAGTACCGGCCCGTGCACGGGCCACCAGCCCAGAGTTATCTTCTTCTTCTTCTTCATCATCCCTTAGACGCAGGACCGATTCCATAGTCAATGGGATTGTGGTTCCCTTGGGCTTACAGACTATTCTCTTCTTAGGTTTTTGACCCTCGGAATCCAAGGTCTTTTTTCTCTTACCTTCCTTCAACGGCTTTGAGACAGGCGGCAAAACTTCTTCACCACCAGACGGGGCCCTCATGACCGCATCTTTCCCGAGACCTGCGAAGGAAGAAGATAAGTAAACTCATGCTTCGAATAAACATGTAACCTTAGACGACAAACGAATCGGTAGACCAAGATGAAAGCTTACCATGAGTACGAGCTTCCCATCGACCCTTCGACAAATCGCGCCATGAGCGCTCGACAAATGTTGATGTCGAGACCAGGTTTTTGACCCAGTTCTCAAGGTAAGGAACCGCACCCGGCATCCAAACAATGACTGCATCTAAAAAGGCACTAATAAGAAAGGATAAAGAAGTAAGACAAACAGAGATTTAAAACGGGATCGTACTTACGTTTCATATTCCATTTCTCAGGAAATGGCATGCTCTCAGCCGGGATTAGGTCTGAGGTCTTCACTCGAACAAACCGGCCCATCCATCCCCGATCCTTATCTTCATCTATGCTCGACGTGAACACCTTGGTGGCACGATGTTGAAGCTTTATGAGCCTGCCTCGGTAAAGTCGAGGACTATACAATCTTATAAGGTGGTTGAGAGTGAAGGAAAGCCCATCGATTTTGCTCACAAAGAAACGAATCAAGATCACGATCCTCCAGAAAGAAGGATGAATTTGGTTGAGGGTCACCTGGTATTTCTTGCAAAAATCGATAATGACTGGATCGAGGGGACCCAGCGTGAAAGGATAAGTGTAAACACTCAAATACTCTTCCACATGGATAGTGATCGATTCCTTCGGTGTCGAGCCTAGGGACAAAAGAGCCGTTATAGCCGCTATGCATTTTTAATTATATCCAAAGTAGGGCTCCTCCATTATATTAGGGTGACTTTCATTTGTAAAAGATAGATTTGGAATACTCATTCATACACTCTCTCATTCAGAGATTATTGAGATTTACATAACTTATAACAAATATTGTCATTCTTTGGGCTCTTGGCATTGTTTCATATGTTAGTCTAGCGATTATTTTCTACTCAATTTGGGTTTGTATTCATTTCTTTTACAGTCAATATTCGATATATCTTTACTTATCCATCCAACTTGTACTAATTTATACTATGTATCCTTAGGGCCACGTATAAATTTAACTCTATCCGTTTTTCGGGTAAACAGATGGTGTAAAGATTATTTGCATTATCAATGAATTTTAATATATAATTGTTGAGCAGTTATTATTTTTATCATATTACTGTCAATGTTTATCAAGAGGCTGGCCCGTAATTATCAAATAAATGACCTATACTTGAGCCAATAAATATGACTTCTAGACTTGTCTTTTCTTTACATAATCCTCTTCTTCTTCTTTTTGTTAGTTTCTTCTGTTTTATCCAAAAAACGAATTATTGATTAAGAAATACACCAGACAAGTTTTTTACTTTTTCTTTTTCTTTTTTTGTGGTAAAAAGTTACACCTGGACAAGTTTATCACGAAAATGAAAATTGCTATTTAAGGGATGTAGCTCCGGACTATTTGGAAGATAAGTGTTAACAAAATAAATAAAAAAGAAGTTTATACAGTTAGATCTCTTTATAACAGTCATCCTTATTTATAATAATACTTTACTATAATTGTCAATTTATTTTGAAACAAATTTTTTATGTTATGTTACTATAACAGTATTTTATTATAGTAGCCAAAAAATATCGGAACAGATGCGATTGTTATAGAGAGATTTGATTGTATTATTAACCACATATTTTCGTAAGCCCAATTACCCCTCCTACGTACGATGAAAGTAAACCAATTTAAAGTTGCAAAAATCCAATAGATTTCAGTACTTCTTCAACTGGCGTTATGTTAGGTAATGGCTCCTTTTTAACTTTTCATCTTTAATTTGAAGTTTCTTCCATTAAAAGAAAGTTTCTAGAATAGAAGTGTTTTAACACTTCTAGCTCTACTATTATCTGTGTTTCTAGAAGAAAAATAGAAAATGTGTCCACCTCAAAAACAACTAAAGGTGGGCAAATCTCCACCTATTTATTTTATTTTGGATTAATGTATACCGATTTAACTTTATTTATATTTATGTTTCGCACATATAAGAAGTCCGATTTGGATATACTAGATTTTGTCAATCAGGCAATTCATGTGGTTGAAGAATTTAAGTTATATACAATGATGATATAAAGAATTTTTATACTATTAGTGCAAATTAATCGATTACTAAAAATTATTATTCTATTAATTTATGTCATCATATCAAATTTAGTATTCCCTCTATCCTATTTTATATGGCACGTGTTCATTTTAGATTATCCTAAAAAATAATTATATATTTTTATATTATAAAATAATTTAACTTTAACCTTTTTTTATTTTTTTCTTACTAGATTAATTTATTGTTATTCAAGTGTCTATTGTTTGTTCCATAACACAAATTTCAAAAGTCTTTATTTCTTAAATTCAGTGAACTACTGTCACATAAACAGAGAAGAAAAAAGTATGAAATTACCTATTATTATAGATCCAATATTGAAAGCAGAGGGTGCCCTACATTACGTTAATTATTTAAGGGGGAAATATGGTACTAGTTGTTTGGCCAGTTCTATGTTGCAAACCAAACATAGAAGTTGTGATTCAATTTCAGTACACGACATAATCAGAGACGGATTCAGGATTTAAAGTTTATGAGTTTCTGCTATAATCTCAAGTTAATATACAATAATAACTGGGTTCACAGTTATATATTTATAGATATTTAATATATTTTTAATAAAAATACAGAATTTACGCAACAAATAACTATAACATTTAGAATCTATATGATACTTCTTTCGGCTCATGTCTTGGTGTGTCTATGTCTCGCTCCGTATGAAGTAAAACGTTCCATTTTATGTCATTACTCTTTAAAACACCGGAAAAAAGTTTAAACCAATTAAAGCGAAGTCAAAATTTGAATCTTATAGGTTTGAAATTTTACTCTTATTGAAAGTCTAAATTTTACATTAATAATTTGTACATATAAAATAAATTTTTAAAATAAATATAAAGTTTAGATCAAATTTATGTCATTCCAATATACCCGTAAGTTATATTTTAGCTCTGCGCCTAGTGAAATATAAAAAAGTAAAGTGTATAGTTCGGTAAATGAGCTAGCAAGTCGTTACTTTCACTACTTTTACATTGTATTTATTAAACCTATGAGAAGTGGTAGACATCGATAGGGGCAAGTCGTTACTTTCGTTGTTTTCTTGTTAACTTATTATTATCCTATTTTTAATCTAATAGTTTAATCCAGTTCCTTTTTCTTTAAATGTGATGTGAAAAGGTGGATTTTAGTTTTCTTTCCTTTTCTTTTCCTTCAAAATAAATACATGTATATATTTCTTTTCTCAATTTTTAGTAGGCTGGAAACGTTACTATCATTAGGAGTAACATCCTATGTTCTATATTTCTGTTCTTCTAATTAATGAGAGCCACTTATACCAAGATTAATGAGCTATAAACCTAACTCCTCTTTATATACTTTAATTTATTAGTTTCTAGACATGCGCGAGGCGCGCGTATCTCATATCAATGAGTACCAAAATTTTGAAGTTACATAAAATGTTATCAAAAATATATTTCAATTGTAAAATTAAAGTCGTTAAATGAAAAGTGATTTTTTTTATAATATATTAATATTGTTCCTATTTAGCTAACTCAATTTAAAAACAAATCGGGTGACCGACATTTCCCTTAAATTCTTATAGTCTATGAGTTATGTATTTTCTTTAGAAGCCAATAGCACAAACTGTTGATTCATCTTGACATTGTTCCCAATAATTCTTCACTCCAAATATATGACCTATATACTTCTTTGAGAAAGTAATTGGAAAAGGAAAAGATTGAAATATATGTAATACCCTAAAAGAAAAGAAAAAAAGAAACATGACCATATCTTTTCCAGAAAATCCAAAAAAATGGATATGAAGTTTGTGTAAATTTAATAACTTAAGATTCTTGTTGTTAAGGATTTATTTGGTTTTTTGTGCAAACTAATTTTGATAATTAAGAAAGTGACTGTCACATATTAGCAAATTAATTAATTTTATAAAAGCAATGATAATTAACTCAGAACAATATCTTGATCTGGTAATTAAAGTAAAAAATAAAAATAAATAACAAACAATTCAAAAATTTGGTAATATCATAAAAGTAAGAGCAAATGACGAAGATATTATGTGAAACAACAATACATCAAAATGTTGCTATCTAGTGAAAAAACAAACAAAAGCTATAAGCTAAAAGCGGTTAGGGGAAGGGGGGGGGGGATAGTTGAGATAAAAGACAGAAAAATTAACTTTGCTATTACACAAATTGAATACATGAGATCTCATCATATGAATATTTTTATGATTTTATCCAGAAATAATAACCCATTGGAAGTCCAACAAACATCAAACATAAGCATTGAATTTTCATTTTTCATCATCATGCTTCCAAAATCATTTTTTAATGCAGAATAGTTATTTGAATTTTAAAGGGCAAAAAAGTTGTTCTAATATTTCGACAATATCTTTGAATGTACAGTAATTTTACATGTTGTCTTTGAAAAATATTTTTAATTTGTTAAATATATGTCACCTTATTAAAATTGATGTGCTATAAGACATCTAAAATCTTCTAAAATTTTGAAAAGCCAAACTTTGAATTCTGAAACTGCAAAAGATTAACTTTAGAAAAACGAATAGTCTTCAGATACATCCAATATGAGGTAATAAATTATGTTAACATTTAGTAGTAGATATTATTTATTATAATTTTGTATTTACATTCTTGTCTAGTTTATTTTACAATATTATTTAATAGAAGGGCAGGCTATAGTGTTATTCAGCTTTATAAGGATATTTTGGTATTTTAACTTTTCACTTGACATATTCAGATATTCCCGCTTATAATATAGTATGATGACATGATATTTGGGGGAAGAGTAAACAAACTTCCTTTTTTCTTTTGGCCAAATAAACAATAAATAGTCTATACTCTAAAGCTATTTTTTCCGTTTTAATACCCTATTTTTTATGATATTTACGTTTGTGCCCAATGGATTAAGACACACTTTGCCCTTAATTAATTTGGAGATCAACGTATTCATAATGATGATATCAAATGTTGAAGTATACAATTGGACTACAAACTTTGCAGTAATAGAATAAAACCCTAGAAAAATATCAATCGTAACGTTATTTTACAAAAGCTACAAAAACTCTAGCACAGTTGTCCTTATAAAAAATGACGGGTCAAATATTGGTTGTGGCACATTGGAAATCTTTTTAATTTTACGTTAAATTTCTTAAAATATCTTTAAGTCTACACCTAAGAAATCTAAAAATAAAATATAAGATATTATTTTATAAGATCATTTTCTTTTATTAAAATTATAAAGAGGTTATGTTAAAATATTTCCGCATAGAAAGGACTTAGAAAATGTTCCGAAGTTCGGTACTTTCTGAGGGCAATGTGTTAGGTTTCAAGCCACGTCCATTCTATGGTAATTAAAAAATAGCTACTGTTTCAAAAGTAATTAAAATTTAGTCACTTTTCATGTAAAAATAAAATCTGAACAAAAATATTATTAAAAATTCAAAAATATTCCACCATAATATGTTGGAGTTCAATTTTTTTACATATGAGCTTCAAGCATTATATGCTAAAATTTTATAATGTGTTGGAATTCTATCATAATATGCTAGAAGTTTATATGCATGAGTTCCAATGTCCAACATATTGTACTGAAACTTTCCGTGTGCTGAAGTTCCAACAAAATATGACGGAAGATTATACGTAGGAGCTTCATAATCTTGCATATTATGCTGGAACTTTCCGTGTTTTAGCAAAACAATGGCTATTTTTTAATGATTTCACAAATGCTGGCCATTTGTCGATTGTCAGTCCGAAAAATGGCTAGCCTGTGCTATTTTGACGAAATTTTATAACTACAAGTTATAAATTAAAATTCTAGTATCTCTGGAATGGGATAAAAATGGAAAATCTGTAAATTATATGTGTAAAACTTATATCTATACCATTGTGAGCACCTAATTTTTGACCGTGCTTGAATATTTCCTACTTCCTAGGCGTGTCCCCACTCAACTTTTCTTTGTCACCCATGCTTGTCCCCCATACTTTTCCCCCATGCTTTGTTTCCTATGCTTGTCCCACATGCTTTGTCCCCCACACAAAACCCCCAAATATCCCAAATTTTCTTTCTTCTTCACGTGAAGGGGCAAAAAATATCACCCATAAAATACCATCTTCTTCCCTCTATTGAATGAGCAAGAAAACGGCAGTCAAAACCCCCAAAAAAAGACCTCCAAAGCCACCCCATTTCAGCTCCAAAAACGAGTTGAAAATTATCCATAAACCAGCCCTTGAACCACCTCAAAGGGAGCTGTAACAATATCCAAAAATAGTCCGAAAATCAGCCCCAAAATACCATTGTTTTTATCCCCGAAATCCAACCAAAACAGGGCCCAAAAACATTCAAAAATAGCAACTCAAATTGCTGCTTTTTTCGCTGAAAAACCAGTGCATAAACACCATGAAAACAGTCCCAAAACCAGTCCAAAATTCCAGTCAAACACTGCTGAAAAACAGCTACTAAATCACTATTAAAACCTGACAGTTTTCTCCCAAATCGCTGGAAAAATTCGAGGCAAAACCCATTCGAAAAGTCTGGTTGATGTCGAGTGCGAGGTCGTCCGAGCTCCGTCCGTTTAACTCCGTTTCAGTTTTCTCTGTTTTCTCATTGGGTTTTACATTTGCAACTGTACCAGCTAGTTTATTCAAATTTCTTATCAATACATTGGAAAAGTTGCATTGCTCAAGGTCCGATTCTTTCTTTCTTTTACTACTCTATTTCATTTCTTTATGATTCAAATATTTTAGATACATGTTACTGATGCTTTACTTCTTCACTTCTCATGTGTGTTTGCTTTTGGATTCTTAATGTTATTAGTGGAAGTGAGTTTTATGCGATATATATACTAATATATTTTATAGTAGAATGTATAAAGGTTTTATAAAGACTTTTAGGAGTAGACCGAATTTGTTGAGTTGATGAACTGAGAATTCTGTTGAATTTAAGTTTTTTTTTGTCACTTTTGTTTAATGTGAATGTTATGGGAAGTGGCACCCAATTTGATTAGATGAAATAAGTAACTAGGTCACAGCCTAAGAAGAAAGATGAAATGGATTTTAGAATAATTAATGTGACGTGAGGGTTTGACTAACATTAATAATGCTTGGGCCTTGAGATTTGCACGAGAGTTGGCCCAAAGTAAATAAATCAAAATCGGGCTCATTCATTTCATAACCGAGTAGTTGTTATACTTAGTCCACAAAGCTAAACTACTTTTCTTCCATAACTCTTGCCTCACAACAATCTCAAATTAGTTTAGGAAGATAATAACTCACAAATCGCTAGTATGTTTTAGGCGTGCCGTAATAAATCAATTATTGTAATTGTGTACACGTTCGCGTGATATATGTATGCTTCCCAAATTAAAGGCAAAGTACGCATACTTTGACAAAATAATTTTAATATTAATAAAGCGTGATTAACCATGTACACGTACGCGTGAAATAATTTTAGCGCCCCAAACAAAATGAATTCACGCACACGTGATCCGTATCAAAGATAATTCCATATTTTAATAATTAAAAGCGGATAGATAAAATATGAAAACCAATAAATTACAGTTTATTTAAAATTAATTCAAGCCAAGTTGTAGTCAATAAAGCGGCCGTGCTAGAACCGCGGGACTCGGGGAATGCCTTACACCTTCTCCCCGGTCAACAGAATTTCTTACCCGGACTTTATTTTGCAGACCAATGATAAAAAAGTCAAATATTCCTTTGACTAGGGATTCAAATAAAAGGTGACTTGGAATACCCAAAAACTCAATTCCAAGTGGCGACTCTGTAAATAAAATAATCCCTACTCAAGTTTGTCACTTTAATTGGAAAAAACCCTTTAATCCACTTCATTTATCTTTTGGGGATAGAAAAGGGGTGCGACAACCATTAGATTTTAAGTTAGTAGTTAATTGTTTGATCCCCTACTTCATAAAGTAACTTAATGGTTGAACCACTTCTAAGTCGAATATCAGTATCATTAGATTATGGAAATTCAAGGATTGGTAAAAATTTATTCGCACTCGAATATTTACTACGAATAATATCAGCTTACCATATATCGTTAAGTGATTTAATGAGAGAGATTGATGGAAAATGACTTTCAGCTTCTATTATTTTCAACTAAACAAGTCTTCAACGACAACAACAACAACCTAGTATAATCCCACTAGTAGGGTCTGGGGAGGGTAGTGTGTACGCAGACTTTACCCCTACCCTGGGGTAGAGAGGCTGTTTCCAATAGACCATCGGCATCTTTTCCTCCAAGAACTCCCACCATGCTCTTGAGTTGACTCGAACTCACAACCTCTTGGTTGGAAGTTGAGGGCGC
>AWOL01S0058771.1:0-17818 GCA_000715115.1 Nicotiana otophora | reverse complement strand
GGGGGGAGGGGGGGGGAGGTCACAATGACTTACCAAGTTAAGTTCACAAGCAATTCCATGCTCTTTCAAGGCACCTTTTACAATAGGCCAACACTCTTGCAAATATTTCTCTGATAAAAAAGCTCAATTGTTACATATCCTACACTAATGTTTCAATTATTATAGGTTCACAAGATACATGGATAGCTTAACAAAGAAGTAGAAAAGCATACTTATCACGAAAAAGTTAAAATGCAAACATCATCAAGTAAGATTACAATTTATAAGGAGAGACTCGGTCAGGCATTAACTAATAGATTCATTGAAATCCCTACCTGCTAAGTGCACCTCGTGTTGTCAGTTCTCATTAAAAAATCATTGAAGAAAGAAGTAACTAAAGAGTGCACCAATAGACATAGCAACTGCCTGCCCTTTCTTCTATTTGGTATCATCAAAACATCA
Source organism: Nicotiana otophora (assembly GCA_000715115.1). Lineage (NCBI taxonomy): Eukaryota > Viridiplantae > Streptophyta > Magnoliopsida > Solanales > Solanaceae > Nicotiana > Nicotiana otophora. The sequence continues at coordinate 17,377 of AWOL01S0058771.1, read as the reverse complement.
AGTTAAGTTTAACCATATCATGTGCCTGAATATTGGCGAACAAAAAGTTCATATGCTTCAGGCAGAATTTTACACTCTAATGCATAGAGTACAAACAAGATGTGCAACTGTTGGAACTTTTCATTAAGAAAAGGACAGCCCGGTGCACTAAGCTCCCGCTATGCGCGGGGTCCGGAGAAGGGCTGGACCATAAGGGTCTATTGTACGCAGTCTTACCCCGCATTTCTGCAAGAGGCTGTTTCCACGGCTCAAACTCGTGACCTCCTGGTCACATGGCAGCAACTTTACCAGTTACGCCAAGGCTCCCCTTCGCTTTTCATTAAGAAAAGCAGACACTAATTTCTTTTGGGCAAAGAATATATTTTTGGGACCAAACCTCTATACTGAGGGAAGAGAGTGGAAAAGGAACTGACGACAACCATCCCACTCTCATTCCAGGAAGGATCAAACTTCTCAACCTTCCAATGGTCGATGCTTGGATCATCCCATGGCTTTGGCTTGTCATGTTTTCCCTTGTGCTTCGGCTTGGGATTCGGCTCTTCATTAACATTGGGGCTTTCCTCATCTGCCATTTTAGTTACTGGACCTGCCCCACAATTCCACAAATTATTAGTCCAAAGTGACATTACAATACAGAATGGAATCAAAAGAGAAACAGATGCTAGTAGTCATCAGAAGCACAAAGTGCAAAAAGCAAATAGCGCTCCTGGAGCTTTAAGTGTCAATGACGCCCTTCAAGACAGCCAAAAAAATTATGGAACGTATGCTTGCAAACTAGGAAGGGAAACTAGCAGTAAACAGGAGAAAAAACCAAGGGTAGAAACTAGTGGTGCCCAAGTTAACATTTGGTGGGCGTTTGGACATAAGAATTGTAAAATTCCGGAAAAAAGTGAAATGTTTTTTCAAGTGAAAATGGTATTTGAAAACTAGAGTTGTGTTTGGACATGAATGTAATTTTGGGTTGTTTTTTAAGTTTTGTGTTTGGACATGAATGTAATTTTGGGTTGTTTTTTAAGTTTTGTGAGTGAAAATTTGAAAAATAGCTTTTTGAAGGTTTTCAAATTTTTGAAAAATTCCAAAATCCATCTTCAAGTGAAAATTTGAAAATTTATCAACAAACACTTATTTCGAAAAAAAGAGAAATTTTTTCGAAAAAAAGTGAATTTTTTCTTATGTCCAAATGAGCTCTTAGTTTCCTCTGGTCTCCATTTCCTTCCTCTTTTTAAGACACTAAAAGAAACAAAGGGAATTAAAAAAACCTGTTTTTACCCTTCCTTTCTCTCCATCCCCAGTCTCCATTTCCTTCCTCTTTTTAAGACACTAAAACAAACAAAGGGAATTAAAAAAAAACTGTTTTTACCCTTCCTTTCTCTCCATCCCCAGTCTCCAACCAATGCTTTAAAGAATATGAAGGAATGTAACGAAAAGTAAAGGACCGACAGTGCAATTAACCCAATAATATAAAATCTTACTCCAAATGTTTCCTCCCCAGTACTTTCCTTTTCCATTCTAACCAATCCAGCCCTTACAATTAAAAAAAATGAATTTCTCACCACCTATAATATATACTCAAAAATTATAAAGTGATAAAATCAGAGCATTGTAGATCAATCAAACAGCCAAAGAATTACAAAACTCAGATTCGACACATAAATTGGGTTTCCAATAGCAAAAAAGAGACAGAGCTAAGTATTACAGCATTTAAGAGCAATCTCAACAATAGAATTATAGCATTCACTATAAAAATATATTTCATCAAAATGAGGCTTTTGAAGTCCAACTTATGAGCCTTTTCTATATTCAAAAGCAAAAAACATAAATTTTGTCGTTGAATGCAAACAGCAAAAAAGAAATCTAGAAATCAGTTGCTTTGTTCTCCATAAGACATTATTTAAAACAGTTCTTTCAAAACCAAATACGCCCACACACATGGTTGCTTAAAAATCAAACCATAACCAAACTATTTAAGGAAAATGCGATGAGGAAAAAAGGAGAAAAGAGACAAAGTTCACACCTCGACGGTTCATAGTTATCTTCACCATCGGAAACTATGATTCACATCAATTAACAATAAGTTCCCCTACAAAAAGTAGAAAAGAGAAAAAAAGAGTTTCAGCATATAAATTGGATTCCAATCAAACAAAAATCCAAAAATTTAACAGCAAAGACCAAAGTATCAGCTAAAACGAGAACAAGAGGAGAATGGGAAAGGAGAAAACATACAAGTGGAGTTGGAGAGGAGGCTGCGTACTGAAACAGAGAAAGAGAGAGAGATAGCCGCTGGTTGCTCCTTTTTTCGGTACAAACCCTCTGAGAATTTATAATAGCAGAGGGCGTTTCAACAAGTTTTCGAAAAGTACCCGATGAAATAACACAAATGGTCCTTTTATTTTTTGGATTATGTTTAAAATAATTTCTTAAACATATTTCTGGTAATTTTGGTCCTTTAAATTTGCTAAAAATGGATTCTTTTGATCTCCAACGAACCCTAATGGTTAGATTTAATTTGAACTATCAAGTAAAAATGATTTAAAAAGTAATGCTACTAAAATCCCGTCAAATTCAAAAAAATGCAATACAAAAAGTTGCACCATACAATGGAAAGGCTTTGATGCACCATATTTTCCTTACTTTACTATCTATCGAACAATGGCTATATCTTCATGTGTTGACTAGGACATCATGTAGATACTGTTGCCTTTTGTGTATATTTCATCTATCAGTATTTCAAATTGATTATTTGAAGACAGGGATCCAACCTGCAAAAAGATTACGAAAGCAAAATGTAAGTTAATATTAAACAATGCATAGCCATCGTCACAAGATTGGCATGCAAAAAAAAAAAATGAAAATATGATACAAAGGGAATAAAAACAAAAAATGAATTTGGATCGATTTATACAATACTAATAGCATGTTTGGCCAAGCTTCTAAAATTTGAATAAGTGCTTTTTTNATACAAAGGGAATAAAAACAAAAAATGAATTTGGATCGATTTATACAATACTAATAGCATGTTTAGCCAAGCTTCTAAAATCTGAATAAGTGCTTTTTCCAAAAGTTTTTCAAAAAAATACTTTTTGTGAAAATCAGTTTGTGTTTGACTAATCAATTTGAAAAGCATTTTTGAGCAGCAATTAGTATTTGACTAAGCTTTTAAAAGTGTTTCTAAGTGTATTTTTCTTAAAAATGCTTTTCAAAAAAATGTTTATGGAGAGAAGTTACTTTCTTTCGCTTCTCATAAACTATTTCTGCTTCTTCTCAAAATTACTTTTTTCCTTCAAAAATCTTGATCAAACACCTTAACTATGAAAAAATATTATTTTTGACCAAGAAAAGAGCTTGGTCAAACGGCTATAACACCGCCATTAGTCTTTCTCTATACGACTGAAGGTTTGCTATAACAATAAAACAAATTAGTTGTTGTTGTCTTCTTTCTATTTTCTACTATACTAGTTATTACATTTATCTATAATGTTTTAAAGAGTATGTGTGTTTTAATGGAGGAGAAACGAGTAACTTAAGCGGAATAATATTGTGATGAGTCATGGTGGTTTATGTCTTTGAATTTGTTGGGAGAGAGGAGAGAAAATGCCGGTTACTCAATATTACTTTTATTTTTTAATTCAAACTATTATTTTTTCTTAATTCAACTTTATTAATTTTCTCCTGTAACCAATGAAATTATACTTTTAATATTTTTACAAGGAATTAAAAGATTAATATGAAAATAGTTGAAAAGGTATGAATAGAAAAAGACACATACATTGGGTCGTTTGGTTGCGGGTTAGAGTTATGCAAGTATTAGTTATACATATATTAGTTATGCAGAAATAAGTAATGCATGAATTAGTTATGCAGGTATTAGTAATACATGAATTAGTTATGCAGGGATTATTTTTTTGAATATTTGGTTTGTTGTATTAGAAATTGATACACATTATATAAATTTTAAAGTTAAATACTTATTTACTGATTTTGTCTCTAATAGAGTGAGAAGAGGAAGAGCCTAGTGCTCTGCAAAGGGGTTGATACAAATCAATTAATCGAAGGAGGCCTTTATGTGTAAAGTAATAGGGGTAAATTTGTCATTTCAATATTTTATACATGTACTCCATTAGTTAATCCATCTTTTACCCCGCATAAAATAATACAAATATTGGCTCATAACTTATACGTGTATTATTTATGTAAAATTATAAAATGACAACCAAATATGGTATTAGTTATGCTTAATTTTGTACAAAATAACTAAAGGCTACTAAACATTGTATAAGTTATGTTGCCTCCAATACATGAGTTCAAATTGCAAATAACTCAAATTTAAAAATTTAATATATTATTTTTTAAAAGGAATTTAAAAAATGAGTTTAACCTCTTTTGTCAAAGTAGTTAAGATAATTTAGCAAAAATTTAAAAATGAGTTTGATTCCGACTACCAAGTTTGCTTCCGACTACCAATTTCTAACATGCAACATACCAGTGTTATTTTACAAGTGGAGGGTCGGGGAAAGATAAGTTGTACACAGTGAGACTCTTTCGATAGAAACTCGGCTAAAAAAAAACGTTTTCAAAGCAAATTTATAAATATAAGAATGAAGAAGAAAGATGAAAATGATAAAGAAAATAAAAGTATTGATAGAAAATATAGTAAAGATAATCAAAATATCCATTTCAACTTTTCAGGAAAGAAAAATCAAAGGTTAAAAAAATTAAAGAAAAATCAAATTCAATAAAATGATATTATTATTTTTTAATTTTATCCAAATACAAACAAATTATAAATGCGGTCAACCACTTCTTAGGACTCTTTGCAGCTTTCCCCATTTCTTCGGCCACTCCGCTTTAAAAATAAATTATTACCAGAATTACATATTATAATTAATTATCATCATCTATACAGTTTAGTGCAATATTTATTCTTAATTAATATAATATAATAGTGTATATTGTTTTCCTAATTGACGTACTATGACCATCTTTCCACGAAATCCAACTATTTTTCTTATTGGAATCAAACTCCATAATCAACGTTCCAATAACAATCAGTCAAAACAAAAAAGCGACGGCAGTTTGTGTAAATCATCTAATTTAAGCCTCATTTCTTATATGTAATCACTCCCGCTCATTCCCCCCCAACCTTCTCCTTCTAATCTTCCTCTTTCAAAACCCTAAAGCTAATACTCCACTGACTCTGAGAAAAATTCAAGAGCTCTCATACATCTTAGCATTTACCAAAGACCCATTTGAACTTGTTATTACTCTTTTGGTATCTTTATTGCTTGAAGGATAATATCAGTTCTTTCCTTGTAAGTTCACACATTTAAGCTTTTTTCTTATATAAATATCTGCTTTAATTAATTGTTTGTTTAATTGTTGTAATAATTGAACACCCTTTTCCCTATTATGCTTGCTCTTTAATTTTTGGCAACTTTTTTGCTTACTTCGAAAGTTGTTTTATTTGTTGAGTTTCGTGTTAATTTAGCTTTGAGTGTGTTCACTTCCTCCATCATTTTGGGTTTCAGTGCATTTTCCGCGCAGGGTACGTCTGTTTGATGGTTAATTTGTTAAAAACATTTTTGGATTAAAGTGGTTTTTTTCTTGTTAATGAAATGATTAAGTGGGTTTTCTAATATTGGGAAAAATATTTGCAGATATGCTTGTGTTATGGGAAGTCCAGAGGTATTAGAGAATGGGGCTGTGAGTAATGGGAATGGTATAAAATCACGCGATGAGGATGACCTCGAGGGAATGACAAACGGTGGGTTTGAGAACATGGTTAATGGTGGAAAGGAAAATGAGAATTTGGGTGATGAGATATTGGAGGATTTTGATACTTATTGGGAAGATATCAATGACAGCTTAATGGTATCGAGGATGGTGAGTGACTCGGTGATTAAGGGAATGGTGACTGCTGTGGAGCAAGATGCGGCTGAGAGGCTAGCTGCTAAGGAAATGGAATTAACCAACTTGAAGGAGTATTTGCAATTTCATGATGGGGGTCTTAGCAAAATTGAATCTCTTGGGTCATTCACGTTGCAGGATGAGCTAGAAAGCATGAAATTTCGGAAACACTTGAGTCTATCAGATGTTTTTATGGAGCATGACAAGATGGGAGACTTTCTTGATGGGCTAAGAAGTTCGGCAAAGGTTGAATTCAAGAAGTTGAATAAGAGTATTTATGAGGTTAGAGCATCCAATTGTATCAGGAACATCAGCCCTCGCTCTGAGATGGTGGGACTAGAAGGTATTCTTCAGGAGAAGGATTCTGGAATCTGGGATCAGGTGGACAAAACAATAGATAACCTGAAAATGATGGTGGAAACCATCTTTAAGCGAATGGATGATATGCTACAATTGTCCAAGACATCACTTGGTCAGTGGCAGGAGGAGCATCTCACTGAAGTGGAGCTTGAGACCATGGTAATGCGCAGTGTAATTCGGACTGTGCAGGAAGACTTTGAGTACAAATTGTGGGACCAGTATGCTCAATTATGTGGTGACCGAAATGAGAAGTTGAATGACATCTCTAGTTTACGGACGGATTTGGAAGCTGTTTTAAAGTCATTGTCAAGTTCAGAAACAGGGCATATGATTTCCCATGGATTGCATGATGCTGATTTCTTTGCACGCAAGACATCAAGTGAGCATGTGACTTCTTCAAAAGCTGTTTGGGATGGAAATGAGAAGATGGGCGATTCTAAGACTGATATACCTGAGAACTTTGATGCTGCCACATTGAAGCACATGTCAAGAGACGAAATAGTGAACCATTTCAATAATATACTGACAAAGATGAAGAGACACCACGAGTCCATTCTGCAAAAGAAAACCGATGAATATTTTGTTCTAAGAGCAGATTATCTAAAGCTTAGAGGAGGCTCTGCTGTGCCACACAAAAAGGATAAGGGTGAATTTGATGTTTTAAGGAAGAAGATTCCAGAAATTATATTCAAATTAGATGATATTCTTGTGGAGAATGAAAAACATCCTGCATTTACCCAGGAGACTCTAAGTTTCGGTAACTTGAAGGATAGGCTTGATAGCCTTCTTTCTGAAAATCACCAGTTCAGAGACTTGCTTAGAGATAAGAAAAATGAAGTTAAGTCCCTTTTGTCCCAGGTTTCCGATGCTACGGAGAAGAGGCTGCAACATTCTTTGGCAGAAGCAGACATGCTAAAACAGATAGGAGATCTCAATGTAGCCATGGAACAGTCACTCATAGAAGCTTCTGTAAGGGAAGAAGTGTATACCTGTTTTCTAAGGGATCTTAGCAGGGGGACAGGAAATGAAGTTGAGGAATTAAACTTGGGATTTGATATGATTAATGATAGTAGTGATACTGATGCTGGATGTACCAGAAAGGTTGAAATTGAAGATTTAGATTTGGAGTGCCTGATTATGCAAGAAACTTGTGGAGTGATTTTCGGTGAAGGCATCAAGGAGGCTAAAGACATTCTCAAAGAACTGTATTGTGAGTATTTGAATGAAAAAGAAATTCGAATATCTCTTGAGACCAAAGTTAGTCAGATGGAAAACGAATTGAAATTCGAGGTTGAAGAGAAGGACAGGCTAAAGCAAAATGTTTCTGAGCTGGAAACGTCTGTGAACGAAAAGGAAAGGTTAGCAACAGATGCTTCAGCTGCTCTTGCAAAAGAGAGGAAGCAATTTGAGCAGGTGTGTCAAGAGTTAAATACTGTGAAAGAATTTGCAAGTCAGCAGCAAACATTAGCTTCTGGGTGCAACAAAGAAGTTAATGTAGTAAAAGGCCAGTTGGCAGAAGCATTGGAGCAAATTGTAGTATTGAAAGAGGAGGCAGTACAATTAAATAAAAGTCTTGAGGAGAAGGCCGAGGAGTTAAAAGAAGCTAATCACAGGGAAGATATGGCCCTTGCTATCTCTGAAGAGAGGCAGACTGTTTTGTCCTCACTTGAAGCAAAAGAAATAGAGCTAAGAAAGCAGGTGGAAACAATTATTGGTAATATAAATGAATCATCAAAGATGCTTGCTGATTTTGAATGCAGGGTGACAGGAAGTTTGATAACAAATAATGCCAGGTCAGTGCTTCCCTAACCATTTCGATAAGTAATTGGAATATCATAGTGCCAATATGTACAGAAAGGCTTTTTGTCCCTTCAAATACGCAGAGAATCCAAAAGGTTGACAAAAGAACACCCAAAAGTTACTGCAGATTACACCAAGAACATAACATTTGTAAGACACTACTTTCTAAAACAAACACTGATATGGACTTGTTTTCAGAACACCTGTGTTCTGTTCTTGTCATAAGGACCTAAAAATAAATAAAGGGATGCTATTCTGGTGACCGTTATACTTTTTTGTTTGTAGCAATTTACCAATTCATCTGATTTTGTGGCATTGTGCCCTTTCATCTTTTCAAATTGCAACAATCTCCCCCTTTTGTTAGCTTTTTCTCTCAAAACAAGAGCCTAGACCTCATGTACCTCACAAGTCAATGATATTAGTGTAAAATTGATAAGATCTATGTCTTGAGTAGCACCAATTCTTTTTCTATTTTCTTCTCCTCTTCTCTACATTGCTACTGCCCCTCCCTTCCGCCCCCACACAAGCTTTTATGGCCCCATGCCTTCTCCTCCTTTCTCTTTTCCAACAAAAAATGGCGTCCATTCCACCCTAAGGAGGCAAGGACCAAGCTCAACACAAGCGATTGAAGCTGGGGAAATTTGGGAGGAAAGTTGCTGGCATGGCAACTGGGATGAAAGACACTAATGAGAAGGAAAAGCTGGATTGACGGAATGTGGAAGCTTTCCTTAGCAAAAGCAGTTTGGGGCTGCCATTTAATTTTGGAGTAAATGAAGCAAATCAAAAGCTTATTTACTTTAGATTTTAATTTTTCTCAACCTATCAAAATATTCCACAATGTAAACTAGATACAACTAAGCCACAGGCTTTTAGCAAATTAATAAATACTAGGTTAGAAATTCCTATCAGGGAGCTGGCAGCAAAGGAACAGTGTGTTTAGGAGATGAAGTTGAGAAGGAAGAAGGTGAAGAAAAGCGCAAAACAGGAGAAAAGAAAGGAAGGAATAAAAATTAAATCTTCTCTCTACTTATTCCTTCTCAAAAAAAAAAATCTTCTCTCTATTATCAAAAAGAAGGAAGGAGTAAAAAACTGACTACATTTTTGCCCTCAGATTTAATGGTTGTCTAATAAAATGACTGATGTGCATTTCATGTGGGAAAAGGGGTATAATGCCACAAAAACTAGTTAAGGGGGTAAATTTCCACAGATTTAATAGCTTGAGAGGCTGTGTAAAACTTTTCATCTTTTCCCTTATATCTTTCTTGTTTTTGATAGTTATTAACCTGCATATTTCCTTATTGTGAAAAAAGGTTTAGTTTTTGGTGTCACCATATCCATAGTATTGGATATTTTATGCTTTGTTGACCTATTAACTGATATATCCTTCTACCTTTTCATTTCTCGTCCCATATTTGCGTATCCAGAAGTTTAATGGTCTAGGCTTCCTTTGCTTTTAATTAGCTCTCTTCCGATAATTAACTTGGTTTTGTTCCATCTGCCAACTAAAAGATAAAAAGAAGAAAATGGACATTTTGCTTTATCAATTTTTTCGTTCTACAAACCTCTTTAGTTGCTATTTGCTTTTGTGTGTGTATCTTTTTCAATCGATATATCAATTGTGGTGTATTCTTTGGGTGATCAATTCTAGCTCCACTTTTGTTTCATAAGTATTGGTAGTGTTTTGCATTTGCCGTCGTGTTTCTAGGTAAGATTGGCATAAACATTCAGTTCTAGTAGGGGAAAAAGTGGGAAAAAGATCACGTAAACAATTTCGGTTAACTGGTAAACATATACATTCAAAACCTTATTCTGCTTAGAAGACACGACTCTTGCGAAGTTTACATTGGATTATCTGCAGTCAGACCTAACGCAATTTGTTGGTAATACTTTCAGGTTTGAGCACTCGTCTTCTCAATTGGATTCTCTTGTTAAAAAGGCAAATTTGCTGAGAAGAACAATGCTACTATACCAACAAAGGCTTGACAGAAGATGTTCAGACCTTCAATTGGCCGAGGCTGAGGCAATTACATAAAATGCATCTTTTGTTATATTTCTGTAGTTTTTGCTGATAAATAGCAAATTAGCAATTAACTATGCAATAATTTTAATTGAAACATAAGCTTTTAAATCCAGAGGTGGATCTAGAATTTGAACTTGATGGGTTCGATCTTTAAAGTTCTTAGCACTGAACTCACTGTAGTTCTTAAATTATGGGGTCAGAATCTGATATTAGTTGAACTATGTGATTTTTCACATATAAATCTATGTTCCATGTCAAAAATACTGTTCAACCCGTAGCTCAAATGCCACATCAGCATTGTTTTAACCTACTACAAAAGTGCATCATGCTTTAACTTTTTGATGTTTTACTATGGTTTACCTAGTTTTTCTAAGAGGTTTCTTGTACATTCAGGTTGATCTTTTGGGTGATGAGGTGGATACACTTTTAAGCCTACTTGAGAAGATTTATATAGCACTTGATCATTACTCGCCCGTTTTGCAGCATTATCCTGGGGTAAGATGAATCGTGTCTTAAAAGATATGTGTATCATTCCTGTGAGACTAGTATTAGTCCGGTTTATTGATTCAGCAATATGTGTCTAATAGTCATCTCTAAGTTCCAATATGCTTCAAGTATGTCAGATAGGCTGCACACTTGAAAATCTGTCCTTTGCATCTGAACATAAAGTAGTCACTCCTTCCAATCGAAGGATAAGTTGTTAGCATGTGCAAACTTTTACAAACCAGTGGCTAAAGGTCCAGTGACGAGGGGTAAATGACTATACTCCTACTGTTCTTGCTCTGCCACTGAAGATAATCGGGTATTTGGGGGGGGGGGGGGGGTGAAGAGCTACTTCCAGTATAAACTTGCTTCACCTCTGAATCATGCAATTGCATTTATATGGGGCTAATATTATACCTTGTTCACATGTCGCTTACTTAAATGCAGATTATAGAGATTCTGAAGGTGATCAAAAGGGAATTAACTGGCGAGTCTACCAAGCTAGTAAAATCATCTCCTGCTTAAGGTAATTTTTCTTCTGCTATAGTATAGTTTTCAGTGGGTGATATGCATAACTTTTGGTTTTATTGTTGTTAGCTAGAGCACCCTCTAAGACAAACTTTATGGGAATGTCTAATTATCGATATGTATTTGCTAAACACTAAATTGCTACTATTTGTTACTCTCTCTTTTCCACTTTATGTAGCACTCTTTCCTTTTTTGGTTGTTCTGAAAAGAATGACACAAATTCTAGCTGTATGGTATGTGCCAAAAGTCGTCTTTTCGTTTGTTAAACTCCATTCCCAGTCAAACATCGCTATATAAAAATGAATAGATGGAGTATTAAAAACATTTACTGAAAATTAAAACTTTTAATTAAGCTATTCATTTTGTTATATTTGACTGTAACATTTATCATGTATCGTCTAACTCCTGCTCAAGAAAAGGAAAAGAACCTGAGTAAAATAATGGGTTTTTAGTAACCGTGTTCCATTATTCCTCAGGGATTCTCCAACAAAAAAAAGAAAAAAAAGAAACTGAAAAAGAAAGGAAAACGGCTGAGTTACGAAAAAAATTTGAAGGTTGAGAAAACTAGGGCTTATGAAGAAAGGAGTGATCTTGAAAGGTTGCTTTAGAAAATTTTAAAAAGAAAACAAGAAAAGAAAAATCAAAGTGAGTTGGTGAAATCCTAGTATGAAGATGTTAGAAGCAACTGGTGGCAGAAAGAGAAAAAACGTGCAGATTCAGCAGTGGCGAAAGCCATAGAGCAAAAGAATATTGCAAAAGTTAACTGCAAAATGGCTATTGATAAAACATGTTGTTCTGATGATTTGTCATAGCAGTTGGATCAAGATAGAAAATAAATTGAAAATTCGGAGGAAGCGAACTCTTCATTTGGTAAATTGGTACACATCCCCAAAACAGCAAGCTTGTTGCAAGACATTGCAATATATCTTAGGATATCTTTTAACTGTTTCTTTCATAAATCAATCTTTCTTTGATTCATGTTTCTTTTGTTGAACAGATAAAGACATTGCATTACTCCATCCTGGCCGGTACCAATTCAAAGTACAACACGAAGGTAGAAAAACAGATTTTAGTTAGTGTCACAGAAATGTATTACCTTTTGTAGCAGACAGCATGAAATAGGGAAAGGTTTATGAAGTTTCAACTGACCGGGCTTGTAGAGGGGATCCCTAGTTAGTTTTGTATATTCTTTATCATCAGTCAGGAAAACCAAACATATATAGCTGCAGCTGTGAATTTTCTTAGGTATATTAGGTACATTTTGTCAGCTTTCTTGTATATAAAGATAGAGAAGCAAAATGTACAGACTACTTTGGTTAGTTTATTTTAACAGAAATCCATGTGTTTATCATCTTTCGTTCATCGTCTTTTCGTCTCATTGAATATTTCAATTCTGAAACTGGCGACTATTTGTTGTCGACAAATCAGTTGAATTCTTCCTTGTTGCCCATTGATAGTGATTTAAAATAATTGCTTGAGCTTTTGTAGAATTTCATTTTGTTATTGACTCATTGTCAAATTTTTTTTCATTTTGAGACGTTTCAAAAACTTTGATACGATTTTACTTTTAATATTATTTTGTACAATTTTCACAATTTTCAAAATGTTCAAATTCAGTCTAACTGTTTAAATTTTATGCTTTGATATGATGATTTTGTTTAATCAAACAATTTTTTTAATCACCAGTTCAGTATGATCTTTTTGGTTTTCACCCGGTGTCCAGTACCCGCATTATAGTCCGACTATATCCGGATTCGCGCCGGGTAAGAGACNGTTTTCACCCGGTGTCCAGTACCCGCATTATAGTCCGACTATATCCGGATTCGCGCCGGGTAAGGTCTCATTCGAGAGGTGGCGCTCCCTACCAAGGATTTTTCCATACCTAGGGCTCGAACTCGAGATCTCTGGTTAAGGGAGAGGTAGCCTCATCCACTGCACCACATCCTTCGGTGGTCAGTTCAATATGATTAACTTTTAGGTATGTTTCAAAGTTTATTCTTAGTAAAAGGCTTTTCAGATGTCTGATTCTTTCTTATAATTCGTCCGAAATTTTGCTCCTTTTTGCTTATCCATTAAGTGCATAATATATGCTTCCTTTACACAAATCTCTTACCCTTAAATATAGTTTATTGACGTGTATTTCCTTCAATATTAAATAAAATGTAAGATAATAAGAATTCTAATACTTATACATGGAGGTCACGGGTTCGAGCCGTAGAAACAGCCTCTTGCAGAAAAACAGGGTAAATCTGCGTACAATAAACCCTTGTGGTCCGGTCCTTCTCCGGATCCGCGCATAGCGAAAGCTTAATGTACCAGGTTGTCCTTTATACATAAATTTTTATACCATCATGTAAATACAGATCTCCACCTATCATTCATAAAAATGTGAGACTAAAAAGATAACAGATTTCAAACATAGAATAACTATACTTCCAAAAATTCTTAGCCAGAAGTCATGATCTTCGAAAAAAAAAAATAGAAAACAAATTTAGCACATCCCAGCTTGTGACAAAACCCTGAAGTCTCCATTGAGGCCACTTGCTTTGAAGAAGTAGCTTGCTTCGCATTTAAGATGTTTTTTTCTTTTTCTTGTAACCGATAATATTACATTACTTTTAGAAGATACCAATTTTTTTTCTTGCGTTCTCCTTGAATACTAGAGTTTGAATTGATTTAAGGCTTAATAATTTCCATTGCCCATTCAAGGATGTTTGGGGTGGCCCCTCCCTTGTCTTATGTTGCAACTACTTGTTGTGTAATCTCAATTAAAAGTTGCATTGTAATAATGCATGTTTGCTGGCAATGTTTTTGAGATTTGTGGTTTAAATGTGCCAAGTCAGGGGTAATGAGATACTCTCTCTTAAATTTAATAAGTTTCGGTTTTAATGCATAAGTTGGACAATATGCATGACATGCCCTAAGGACGTAGCTAATTGCCCCTTAATCTAATCCTTAGAAGAACATGTAGGATAACTATGAAAGAAATCACCAGCCTCTTAATTACTAGTATATATTAAAGATGGTTGCCAATTCAACAGTGCAAAGAAAAAGAAAAGAATGCCCCAACATATCTAATAGAAGCCAAATTTGGTACGGAAAGAAAATCATATCTAATTCTATAATTGATTCATGTCTCTTATTTCCATTTATTGCCCCAGCATGAAACAGTTGGGAGGCTAAACGCCCAACTGATCTGTACTCTTGAGCAACATAGACATATCATAATATCATATGTGTATATATATATCAACTCAAAGTAGTCACATTCAGCACCTTCACAATCCCAAACAAGACTATTGTATCCCCATCAAAAAAGTAGGAGCTAAACACACAAACAGACAAACTCATTAGTACACTATGTCTCATCCAATTTTCCAAGCTAATGAGAACAGCCCTTACGGAGACCTTACAAGAGAAGAGTTTTACAAGCAACAGAATATCATGCATAAAGAAAGCTTCATGTTAAACAAACAAAACATGAAGATATTCACACAATCTTGGCAGCCTGAATCAAGTAATCAGTCAAGAGGTCTTGTGGGCATGATTCATGGTTATACATCCGAAAGCAGCTGGCTTTTTGAGCTAAATGCAGTAGCCATGGCGAAAGCTGGATTTGTCGTTTGTGCTCTTGACCTACAAGGTCACGGTTACTCAGAAGGCTCACATGGCTACATTCCGAGTATTCAACCCTTAGTCGAAGACTGTATACAGTACTTCGACTCTGCTCGTGCCAATCACCCGAAGCTCCCTGCTTTCCTGTATGGCGAGTCATTAGGTGGTGCAATTGCTACACTTATATGTCTAAGGCAGAAGACTGTATGGAAAGGTCTAGTTTTAAGTGGACCAATGTGTGGAGTGTCAAAGAAATACAAACCTGTTTGGCCACTGGAGAAGCTACTACCGTTGGCCGCCTTTGTAGCACCATCTTGGAGGATTGTGATCACCAAACCACCTGGATCTAAATCATACAAGGAGGGATGGAAGAGAAAAATGGTCTCAAAAAGTCCGAATCACATGGCTTCCCAGAAGCCACCAGCTGCCACTGCATTAGAGCTTCTGAAAGTCTGTGAATATATACAGAGGAACTCTCATGAACTAGAAGTCCCTTTGCTGATTCTTCAAGGTGGGGATGATAAGGTATGTGATCCTGAAGCTGCTCAACTTGTGTATGAAACAGCAGGAAGCAAAGATAAGACGATGAAGATTTTCCCAGGAATGTGGCACCAATTGATAGGTGAACCAAATGAAAGTGTGGAGCTTGTTTTCAACACTATGTTGTCATGGCTTGAGGTGAGAGCAGACTTGGCGAAAATCTAATAGATATGATCTTGAGTTATTCAGATGTTTATACACATCGTCAGAAATTCTCTTTTCCTGTACACATAACCTACGACCAATAACTTGTAAAAGCTACTGGCAATTACTGATATTGCCAGAGCTGTTTCTGTCCTACTAAGGCAGTATACATTTTCATAATGTTGTTCCATATGCTTAAATGATGGAACTTTCTTGGCATGATGATAATTGCTTTGGAACCGTTAATTTTCAGAAGTAACTACTACTCAGAATCAGTTATTTCATTTGACTTCCTGCAATAATGGTGAGCTTCTATTTTGACTAGCAAAGACTAATAAACAAGAAATAATAGAAATTGGGGAAAGAAGTGCACTACGATATTCAACTTCGCGATCGTTCAGATTCGATGAATCGGGATGTTATTCAGCTTGATGGTACATATAATAAAGAAGAATTTGTATGGGAATATATGAGTAATGAAATAAAAAGTATCTCGTCGATTACAACTTAATGGGGAAATAACTAATACACATTAAATAACCTGAGATGAGAATTAAATGGATAATTTGCTGTGAGGAACAGCTGCACATTTTTTTTTATTGTTTAGGAACAGATGCATAGTTTCCGTGCACCATGTCAGATAATTCCCAGTATTTGTCTCTATGTATTCTCTTACCATGCAGTTAGTCACTCAAAACAAATGCAAGAGGAGAATTTGGTGGAGTCATAGTCTGCTGGGCTGTAACTGCCTATAAGACATAAGTTCTGCTCTGACTTGATCTCTTCTTAATTTCCCTGTTGTTGTCACTGGAAATTGATTTTTCCACAATACAAAATTCTTGGGTATTTTGAACCTGCAAAATATTACAGTACGTGTCATCAATATGAATCAGATCACGCGAGGCAGGGGTGAGATTGGAGTGGAGTATGAGATAGCCTTGCTGCAATCGAATTCCCTTGACCAACATAGAAAAAGAAGAATACCCCGTCAAATCTTTCGCTCTACAGAAGTTCTGGAGGAGAGTGCTGGACAGATTATGCTCCTTCTTGTTAACCGGATGATTAGAACTGGAATCAGTCCACTGCCAATTGTCTTTGAGCCTAATACAGGCAACGACCATCTCGGTCAAGCGAGAATCGGGAAGCCCAATAACAACACTAGCAGATATCCCTGGATGTTGGGATAAGACAGCCTCCACCTGCACCAAAACAAACTTACTAAATGGATTTATAGGGCAATTACGTTCCTATAGAAACAATCAAAAAGAAATCATGGTTTTCCATTACCAAAAGTTAATTAAAATATATCTATCATTTGGTCATCAAGTAATAAGATTTCAAGTAGGCAGTTCTCTTTGTGATGATAGCTCAATGGAAACGAAGAAACAAAGGAATTAAAGTCTGGATGCTTACCTCTTCCGGATAAACATTCTCGCCCCCACTCTTTATTCGACCTTTCAAACGCCCAATGAGCCAGACATTTCCACAATCATCTATATGCCCTATATCACCAGTGTCAAGCCAACATTCATCAGTTGGAGAAGAATTCTTGCTTGGCATTTGACCCCAGTATCCAAGCATTACATGGGGTCCTCGTGTCAAAATCCTCCCTATACGAGATGAATCATCCCCAGCAATCCATATTTCAATATGTGGAGCAG
The DNA here is from genome assembly GCA_000715115.1 of Nicotiana otophora. Classification (NCBI taxonomy): domain Eukaryota; kingdom Viridiplantae; phylum Streptophyta; class Magnoliopsida; order Solanales; family Solanaceae; genus Nicotiana; species Nicotiana otophora. Next base: position 322 of record AWOL01S0058771.1, on the reverse strand, counting down.
GCTTTCCAACACAGATACCATCTGGTTTATGTGACAAATTGGAGCTATTGGCACAAGAATTCTGGACACAACTCTCTTTCGTCGGGTCATAAAGAGTCATGAAAGTTAGAGAAGAACATGCCTCGGTCATTCCTAAAGAACAATTAAAGAATGCTTATCAGGAGAGCACGACCAACATAGAATGCTTTGTTTACCGAAGGGTAGATATTCGTGAAGCTAACTATACAGAATACATCAAGAAGGTTTAAGGTTAGGACTTGTGCCACTATAAATTTGGAAAGCATAATGTCTAGTGGATGATATATATCATACATCAGGAACA
>AWOL01S0058764.1:3277-15496 GCA_000715115.1 Nicotiana otophora | reverse complement strand
CTTCCTGATTTGAAGTATAATGACCCATTTTGGTGAGGTCCACTATATATTTATATATATGCTCTGGTTGAGGAGGAAATTTGCTAATTGAGAGCTTGAGCCTATTGTAAAGAGGAGAATTGTACCACATATGTTTACTTATTTATTTTATTTACTTACTCTGCCTCATATTGGTTCACCTCTTTACTGTACCTGATATTATTAGACCACTAGTGAGTGTCGATGTCGACCCCTCGTCACTACTCTTACGGGGTTAGGCTAGATACTTACTGGGTACACGTTGATTTACGTACTCATACTACACTTGATGCACATCTTTGTGCAGGTACTTTTCTGTCTGGTGGTCCTTTGGGCGCGGAGGCGCGGATGATGCGGGGACTTACCGTGAGCAGCTTTTCATGTTACGATCCGCAACCAACAGAGTCTCTTTCAGAGTTATTTATATTCTCACGTCCAATTTGTATTCCAAAAAGATGCTGTATTTTATTTTACTTTCTAGTAAATGCTCATGCACTTGTGACACCAGATTTTAGGGATGATTATGGGTTGTTCCGTATTGTTGTTGTGAAGATATTATCATCTACTCTGTAAAATTTTATCTCTTACTATTTAATTGAAGGAAATTTATGAATTCAAAAATACTAAAATGAGTAATTAAGTTAAACTTTTATTGTTGGCTTGCATGACGGTGGTGTTAGGTGCAATCATGACTTTTAATGGATTTTGGGTCATGACAACATGGTATCAGAGCAATAGGTTCACTTAGGCATCACGAGTCATGAGCGAGTCTAGTAGAGTTTTGCGGATCAGTCTGAAGACGTATGTACTTATCTTCGAGAGGCTACAGGGCTGATATGAGCACTTCCCTTCTTGATTCCTCATCGTGTGATTTGATTCCTTTGAGTCTTGTGCCTTTATTTCTTTCATACTCAATATTATGTGACGTGAAGAGCTTGTTATCAATTGAGAATCGAGGAATTTTATTGGTACTACAGATGTGGTGCAGGATGTTTCTCCCTTCGTAATTGCTTGGGCTATGGTCGTCGCCTTGCGGAAGGCTGTCCTTTCATTTTAGCTCATTATTAGTAATTCCTATGGTTTTGAAGTTGGACACTGGTTGTTATGATGATTCATGAGTTGTTATCTCATAGTATTGATGTAATGGTAAAATGCTGTTCTATGTGTCGGGTCAGTGAATGACTTGAAAGGAGGTTTTTCTCAGAGCATGATTCAGAGGTTCATAGTTTTATTTCCAATGGAGGAAAGTCAATCGGACTATGAATGTTCAGGTTTGGGTTGATGGAGTAACGAGACTTGGTATTTTCGAGCATGGAGAAATTTTCATTTGTGATGTGGCGCCGTTGTCCTTATTGAATGTGTTAAGTTCGCCGGTGTTATATTTTTCTTCAATTCGCTTTCGAGGCATGGTATGGTGGAATGGTATCGGGGAAGCGGCTGTCAGAGATCGCGACGTCCTGTGGTTTAGAATTGAATCGGTGTTCCTAGTGTTGATGGCTCGATAAGGATGATCTTCGGAGAGGTTTAGAGTAGAAGCGATCTATTGGTTCAAGTGCTACAGAGATGGATTTGAGTTACGATAATATATGGGCATTTATGAGGAAGGACATGTGGGAGGTGTCTTGTGGTGGTTAAATTTCTAGGAGGCCAAGTGTGAGAAGCAGAAGCCGAGTAGTTGCTTAAAGGAGAGGGTTTAACCAACGTGGGAGAGTGGTAGAGTAGTATATGGGTTCTGTGGTAGGATAGCTGCACGCCTTGAGAAAAGTTTAGGGTGATTTGGTCTTCATGGTGGACAGTGACTAGGTCTATGAGCTTAATTTGGAATATTGGCTGCCATACGGAGGAAGGTTGGATACGACGGGAAGAAGTTGCTTGATATGAAGAAGGATACAACATGACTTTGGATTGGAATGTATTGTCGCACCTTTAGTTGGTGCCCATGAGGAGTGAACGGACTTGTACAGTCAGCGAATGAGCACGGGGTCAGTATGGTTTAAGGATTTCATAGTAATTATACTCAGTGCAGCGTCGTTGGAAGGTGTCGGCATGGACTTTCCACATGTGGGTTATCTCCTGTGAGCAGGCTAGTGGTTGCATGGTATTGATGAAGCTTCTACAAAGAATTTTACTGGCTGTCCAGTAAGAGGTCGAATATGTGAATGTGCCTAGTGATTCAGAATGTTCATGAAATGTTTAACAGGAAGATTCCGAGGAATTTAGCGGGTTCGATTGTGCGAGATCGTGTTAATGAGGAAGAATGAATTTTGGTGGGTTCCGGGATTATGCGATTGTAGCTTCAAGCTAATTGGGAGAGCCCCACCATCTATGATTGGATTGCATGGTTGTCTACTTGTAAGGTTTCTGGTTATCGTCATATTGGCGGGTTATTGCGATTAAAGCAAGAAAACATAAGTGGTAATTTGAGCAAAGGATTTGGGGGAATGTGTGCCATATTTGGCCTTGTCGATTCATATTCAGTCTTTGGGAAGACTCAGTTACAACAGGGGTTCCCATAGTTCGGGCCACCCTAAATTTTGAAGCAAAATGGTGGCAAACATTTGTGTGCAGCCGCATTGATCCGTGCCTAAATGAGAACAACCTCCCACTTACCCGTGCAGTCCTGTGGCTTCGATTATGTCTGGGTATCCGATTAATATTGGTGCCATAATTCCATCAACATCACATTAGCTGTCCAGAAAGATGAGAGATCATACCCATACTCGAACTTCCTCACAGAATATTTCAAAGATCAAAAGGTGGAGTTGAGGCAATATGATACAGAAGTAAAGGCCAAGAAGCCTTTCTCATGGTACCACCTGCAGGGTGCTGACAACCCGAAGTTCAAGGGTAAGGCTACTACCTCCGCTGGCCACTCTGAGGAGCCAACGATAGTAGTTACTGATCCAGCTGCTTAGCCTTCCACAACAGTCGGTCCTTCCACTGGGACAACATCCATGCCACCATTGTCATCTTCTAGACCACAAGCTTTATTATCACTGCCATTATCAATGCTAGCTTCATCCACTTATCCACAGACTGCACTGCGAGTCTCCCAGACATTGGCGAGTCTTAACAACTGGATAGAGGTAGCTACTTCAAAGCTGGCTGACATATCCAGTGTTGTTGCAACACAGTTAGCAGCCCCAGCTGCACCATAGGTACCTCCGTCAGTGGAGGAAATATTGAAGAAGATTCTGGACAACCAGAAAACTATTATAGAGACTCTAGTGGCGCATGTGGAGGTCATTGAGGAGTTGGGAAAGCAAACAAAGAAGATGCGGAAGTCTCAGGCATCGAAGAGGTCAGTGGACAAGTTGAGAAAAGTGGTTGCCAAAATTGCATCTGCCGGAGATCTACCACTGGACTTACTTATAGAGGGAGCACCTTCAGACCCAGCAGCACAGGCAGTACCAGCAGTACTAGAGGCATCACATATATCAGCCAGCCAGTCTGACTGCCCACACCGCTGAGGAGATGATCCAGATGCTCAGCAACCCTATTGTCCCTCAACTAGGTAATAATGAGATACAGCTAGAGAAGACAGAGGGTGATGCGAATCCCATGCAGATTGAGACCACATAGGGAGCTCTCTTAACTCTCTACCCTTCCTTGTTCTTATTTTTGTTAAGCATTGGGGACAATGCTTATTTTTATTCGGGGGTGGTCTATTTTGATTGATTGACATTAACATGTGGCCTGTAATAACTCTTATACTATTTTTTTTCCTTTATCTTTATTTTCTCTTTGGTATGTATATACTCTCCTCCTTCGTTTGATGTATATATTCAGTCTCCCTTATGTATATATTCATTTTACTTCGGTTTGTATATTCATTTATCTTGCTTTCCGTAGTTTATTTCGTAGCTTCTTTACTTTGTCTTTCTTAGTAGTATAACTTCTTATTTACTTTAGTAGTTTTTTTTTTATTTGTTAGCTTCTTTTACGTTTGAGTGATCAATAAGCCTTTGGTTTTCTTAATGCCGCGGTTCTTTCCAAATGTGAATTTTGTGTGAACCAGATGGCTCTTCCCAATGATGGATGACGTGACAACCTTCTTAAGGGATTGAGTCCATTTTCTTTTATGTTTAGGCAAATATAGTAGTAATGAATAAAAGGGTCTCAAGCATGCTTCACTTGGTACCAACACATTTACCTCCGACCTTATGGTTAAAAATAAAGTTGTTGGCATAAAATAGCTCTAGTTGGGAACTTTTGACTCTTGTGTTGACTTAAACAGTCATTGAGTGGTTCAGTCGAGCCATTTGTGATTCTCAATATTAACTAGGGTTGTTGTGGGCCCTCGACTCCGTTTTCTTTAGCAATCCAGCAGCTAACAAGCAAGATCTGCCTACTGGGTTAAGTAAATCTATCTATGCATCTTTACTAATCAATTTTATATGTACTTGCCTACTTGCAACAGTTCAAATATGAAAATTTTAAAAACTATATCCACATGTGTTGGAAAACTTGCTTCTCTAACTATAAAGCAGTTTTGATATGAAAACACATATGAATAAACATGCACCAGAGGAATGAGCAATGAGCTCCTCTAATCTTCTTTCTTATTGTACCTCATTTTTTCTCTACGGTGAGTTTCTAAATTAACTTCTTTGACTTAGAAAATAATTAAGTTATGATGCATAGGTTTCATTATGAGTAACTTCTAGAAGACTATATTTAATTCTTTGGACACGTTGAAGTGTTGATGTGTAACCCAAAGTGAGAAATCATACAAAGAAACGTCGAGAGCTAGTTCTGTTTTTATGCTAAAAATTTGACTCTTGAGAGCGGCCGCAGCACCAACAACTTCACTCTTGAGATAATTTATACTTGCATAGTTAAAATCATATTTCAACACAATCAACATAACAATCAATCAACTATATTTCAATTCAAAACCATTGGAGGTAGAGGATCCTCTATAGAAAGCTTTTTGTAGTATTTCAACACAATGAACATAATAATCAATCAACTATGTTTCAATTTGAAGACTACTTGAATCTTCTATATCTGTTTCTTTCAACATAATTTTTACAAATTGCCATCATAAAGTGTTCTTCATCTCCTTATTAGAAGGATGACTTGTACGTCTCGATACTAATTAAATACTTGACATTTAAGAGTTAACCAGCAAAAAGCTCAATTAATTAGAGACTTCTTATAGCTTGTGGTTTATAGTTCCATTCTTAATTGTCCATGTGCTTTTTTCAATTCCACTGAATATTCCAACTCTTATATACATGTAAAGCGTGTATTAGCTTAGCCACAAAATATATAAGAGGCCAAGCTTAAAGACTTCATATTGCAAAATTTTAGGCAAAATAGATAACTTACCCCCGAACTATGACCCAAATCCCTATTACACACTTTTTAGGAACAAATATTATTTTACACACTCATCCTTTCTAAAGTGTATCTAAGATATACTACTTTGCCCTCGTGGACAGTGCACGTTTTTCCCAACGAATGAGTCGCGTGAACAGAAGAATCCACCACCCGATCTTCTTCTTCTCAAATAGACATAGCACGATTTCTCATATCTCTTCTCGTTGATTAGTTTTTAGTTTTTTTTTTCCAGCTTTTTTATCGAAAAATTTAGATTAGATTCAGCAGTTAAAACTTTATGTAGCTCCGCCAAAAGCTTGCCTCAACCTTTTACATAGAAGATCTTTTCTTTTTTTGAAGAGAAGCTTAACTTGAACTTTATCCATGGCGAAGCCGAATTTTTCGGAAGCAAGAATTTTTCGAAATTGCTTCCAACCACTAAAACTTGATTCAATTTCAGCGGAAAAGATGGAGTTTTGGGTGTACTTTCTAGTAATTTTTGTTAGTTAATGATGACTTTGTTATTAAGTAAAAGGTGGAGGAAGAGGCTATGGTGTTTGATGGAGAAGAGAGGAAGAAGACAACCATGGTAGTTTAGATGGGGAAGATGAGAGGTATAACTATAATTTTAATTATTTTATTTTTAAAATAACACCTGTCACTGTTTGATTGGTGCGTGATATTACACATATTCTAAAAAACTGGTTAAGAAAAAAGTATTGTGTTTTAGATACATTTTGAAAAGATTAGGTATGTAAAGTAATATTTATTTCGAGAAAATATGTAACGGAGATTTGGGCCATAGGTCAGATTGCAACTTATGTATTTTGCCCAAACTTTTATGGTAACTTTGAATTAAAGGCAAATGCAGTGTGCACCCTTATCGATTAAACATCTCATTTTCTATGGCCTTACTTTATTTATGGGTTTTATTTCGTTCGCTTTATATCTAAGGACACCCCAATTTCTACTTAAAGGCTACGAAGCACTAAGATAACGTTAAAATTTGCATGTATTAACGTTAAGATGTAATCTTAGTTGGAAACACTCAACACATAGCTGGAAGTCAGAGGGCCATACTACCTGCCTAACCCTTCGCTCCGAGGGACCGTATATCCAACTAGCAGAGCCGATTCGGGGATCAGTGGGATACCATAGCTTTAAGAGATAGGGGCGGAGAGGGGAGAGGGACGGCTGAACCTGCCTTTTCAATCAATCTCCGGCTGCTCAGTGCCGCTATTGGTACGAGTTGTAAGGAGTCTTGGTCTCGAGTGCAACACGTCATATCATCCACGTGTCAGCCTCACGCTGACCTTCACACGCTTTTGCTGCTTTATCCCCATTTCTATTTCTTTTTTTCTCTTCTCCTTTCCCTTCTCGAATTTGTCAAAACAAGTCATGATTCGTTTACTCAGAATTGCTTTATCTTTATTTATCTTTTTAAAAATAGTTATGAAAATAATTATATTGTGGATGTCCATTTATTACTCCGCTATAAATAATTTTTCTGAAGAAGATTATCCTTTTAGTACTCTGTTGAAGTTTATCTACAAGCAGCTGATGCAGGCACGTTGCAAGCAACTCAATGAAATGATTTGCAGTAGTTTCTTAGTAAACATGCAGGTTGCAAGCAGCTCATGCAGACAGCTTACAAGCAGCTAAAGAAACGCCTCGCAGCTGCTTCCTTTCTTCTATAAATAGAGGAATTTTCAGTTCATTATGTACATGAGTTTGAAGTTGAATAAAAATATCAATCTCCTTCTATACTTATCTTCAATTTATTTACTTTATAATTTTTATTTTATAATACGTTATCAGCACGATACTCTAACCAACTGAGCACTTACTTCGAATTTAATTTCTATTTCAGTGTTTATCTCCGATGCAAGACGACGCTCTTACGCCCGTGGTTAGATCTTGTTTATTCCTAGCATCATAAGGCAGATTATATCCTTGAGGTGGTGAGTTTTTCTTCTTGGCAGTAGTGATGTAGATATTACTTACATCTGGAGTGGCTAAATTTGTGTAATTTAATTTGAGCCTTTTGCTTATATTTTAATATATTTTATCATCGCTTGCTTGGTTATATGTTACGTATACAGTACCTATTTTGGTATTTATTTTCATCATTATTATCTTAATAAAGGATTACAAAGTGCATAACATTATTAGCTCCACTTAAACTCCAGCAGAGTTTGCAAGAAATATACAATCACCAGAAGTGGTTATGTTTCATATATCTCATTGTAACTAAATTTTGTTTACCACCAGAAGTGGTGTATGCCTATGACCACCAGAAGTGATAATTTAGGCTTTCTATGGTTACAATTAAAGATAAGCAAGAGAAATATTCTTTATTTTATATGCACGTCTCGATATGCTCCTGAAGTAGTAAATATTTTAAAAGAGGTTGAAGCATCACAATTTGATGTGATTAATGCGCGTTCGGATAATTATGTTCGATTTCCTGAAGGATGTGAATGTTTTATAAATATTAATCCATTCCCTGAAGTGAATGTGATAATATTAATAAAGTCGTAAATATGAACGCGTTCTTGTTGTAAATATACTACAATTCACCTCCAGAAGAGTTAATATGATTAGGAGAATATATACTCAATATTTCGTATTTTAAATTTACTCATGAAGAAGTAACACAATTGAAGTTTCCTCATGAAGTAGGAAAATATTTTGAAGCAGTATCTTTCTGTGCTTAAGCAAAATAATGAGCTATTCAAAGTTATTTTTGAAGCACATTTTCATTCCCTGGAGTGAATGAATAAATACCACAACTCGACTCCTGAAGAGATAGAATAATAGAGGATATAAATATTATTTTTATAGCATAAAGATAATTGCCACACGTACTTGTTGTACGTAAAACATCTTGGATAATTTTATTAAGTATCATTCTAAGGCAAAAGCATTCTTGTAGAATGCTTTCTACTACAACCACATTGATATATTATGGTTAGTAGTTATTAACTACCCCGAAGAAAATAACAACTCATGTATATTTCCCTGAAGAATATAATGACTATGTGGTTGCCGCTTTGATATAAAATATTCATATGATAATGGCATTTTTCCCTCAAGGGGACACAAAGTTGGTGGTAAAATTATTGAAATTCTTGATTTCTTACATTTATAAATTTAGAATTGTCTTTATATTGTTTATTTGATTATAATTTTCTCTTATGATACCAGAAGTGTCTGAGCAATATTTGATAGTACAAAATGTATTAATAACTCCTGAAGAGCTAGATGTTTGTCTAGAAGACATATGACACCAGTAGTGTCCGATAAATGTTAGATTGTGGATAATAAACGAAGGCTCTCGGAGAGCTTATATACAAATATGTCATTCTTATTATATGATTATGGTCAAAACATATGATATAGTAAACCCGAAATTTACTGACACAAATGGCTATCATATTGAGACCACAAATGATTGGAAGATTAAAAATCTTCATATTTCCACAATCATAGGAGGTAAAATAATATGTATATGAGAAGTTACCCACCTTATTCTTCAATTTGTACTACATCATATATCACAGTAAGCCAGAAGTTTACTAATGCAAAAGTTTATGCCATAGTAAACCAGAAGTTTGCTAAGAGATAACACATGCCATGATAAACTTGAAGTTTTCATTTGCCATTTTTAAATGAGCTATTTGAGAATTCAGATAAGCATATACTGAAGAACTAGAAGATTCTTCAAGAATTCTCCTATTTTTCTTGTTCTCATAATAAATTGATTATACCAGTTAAAGTTGGGACTAAAACTCCTGATTCTGAAATATATAAAAGGTGAATATAGGCTCATTCACCTATCATTTGAACCACTTATAGATGCATATATGAGATGGTTACATGTATGTTTATTGTCAACCTGCAGTTTGGCATTTGAAATTGCTTTTCCTAATTAAGAGTATAATTTTCAGATTATGAAATCAAGATAGTTCATCTTGATAATGCTGGTTTATATCCAAGCTGGTTTAGCATTGAATATCTCCTATTAATGGCTAAACTATTGTTTATGAGAACAAAACTTCATGTGTTGTTCTAAGGTTTTCTAAATTACATATAGAAACACTTGTATGCATCGGATTAACAATATATGATAAGTCATCCCCTCACAATTGGTTTAGGATCAGAAACCAAATAATTTTTACTATCTGATAACTTCTGATGCCTGGTATATGATTAATTTCTCTACCACAAAGCACAATGATAGGTTTTCCAAAGAAGATTTATGATATATGTTAGCTTTTCTAACATTACGGGGATGGAATAAGCAGTTAAAAAATATGTTATATGAATCGAATTATCATTAGTATGATCCTCACTCAGAAGACAATTCAAGTCAAATGCCAGAAGCAGTTGCTGATCCAAAATTAAATATTATATTTCAACTGCAAATGCTCCAATTAAAATTAAAGTCCCTGAAGGATGGAGTTTACTGTACGCATGAAGCGTGGTAGATAAATCGGTTCCAAAGGTAATAATCCTTGAAAATGATAGGAGAAAATGATCATAATAAGGAGAAAATAAACTCTAGAAGAGCCCACGACATAACATTTCATGAAACTCCTGAAGAAGTTCAGGTACCTGAAAATAAAGAAAGTGATGAGATCTCAACAAGTTATGTCGCTTGCGAACCGATATGAAGTGATCGTCGACGATATATCTGATACAATATAGTGCACAATATTATAAAAATTTGTGAGGATCGGACCAGCAGTCTAGACACTTGAAGATGTCATGCCATTTAGATACAAGTCATAACCTATATGACTCATTTGATTAAATCCATATGAAGATCCCTGAAGGATTTAAAATGCCTGAAGCATATAGTTCAAAGTCTCGAGAAATGTACTCGATCAGATTACAAAAGTCTTTGTGCGTTTTAAATGAATCCAGGCGCATGTGGTATAATCATCTCAGAGCATATTTACTAAAACAAAGTTACGTAAGTGATGTTATTTGTCCATGCATTTTTATAATGAAAATGCCATCAGAATTTGTTATACATGTTGTTTATGTTGATGACATAAATCTCTTTGGAACTCCAGAAGAGCTCCAAAAGACAATTGAATATCTTAAGAAAGAATTTGAGATGAAAGATCTTGGAAAGACAAAGCTTTGTCTTGGACTGCAAATTGAACATTTAGCAGATAGGATCTTTATGCATCAATCTGCCTGTACAGAAAGAGTCTTAAAACGCTTTTACATGGACAAAGCACACCCATTGAGTACACCAATAGTTGTTCGATCACTTGAAGTGAATAAGGACCCGTTCCGACCTCCAGAAGAGGATGGGGAACTCCTTGGTCCTGAAACACCCTATCTTAGTGCAATTGGTGCACTAATGTCTCTTGCTAATGCTACAAGGCCTGACATATCATTTTCTATTAATTTACTGNGCATAATTTTCAGATTATGAAATCAAGATAGTTCATCTTGATAATGCTGGTTTATATCCAAGCTGGTTTAGCATTGAATATCTCATATTAATGGCTAAACTATTGTTTATGAGAACAAAACTTCATGTGTTGTTCTAAGGTTTTCTAAATTACATATAGCAACACTTGTATGCATCAGATTAACAATATATGATAAGTCATCCCGTCACAATTGGTTTAGGATCAGAAACCAAATAATTTTTACTATCTGATAACTTCTGATGCCTGGTATACGATTAATTTCTCTACCACAAAGCACAATGATAGGTTTTCCAAAGAAGATTTATGATATATGTTAGCTTTTCTAACATTAGAGGGATGGAATAAGCAGTTGAAAAATATGTTATATGAATCGAATTATCATTAGTATGATCCTCACTCAGAAGACAATTCAAGTCAAATGCCAGAAGCAGTTGCTGATCCAAAATTAAATATCATATTTCAACTGTAAATGCTCCAATTAAAATTAAAGTCCCTAAAGGATGGAGTTTACCGTACGCATGAAGCGTGGTAGACAAATCGGTTCCAAAGGTAATAATCCTTGAAAATGATAGGAGAAAATGATCATAATAAGGAAACAATAAACTCTAGAAGAGCCCACGACATAACATTTCATGAAACTCCTGAAGAAGTTCAGGTACCTGAAAATAAAGAAAGTGATGAGATCTCAACAAGTTATGTCACTTGCGAACCGATATGAAGTGATCGTCGACGATATATCTGATACAATATAGTGAACAATATTATAAAAATTTGTGAGGATCAGACCAGCAGTCTAGACACTTGAAGTTGTCATGCCATTTAGATACAAGTCATAACCTATATGACTCATTTGATTAAATCCATATGAAGATCCCTGAAGGATTTAAAATGCCTGAAGCATATAGTTCAAAGTCTCGAGAAATGTACTCGATCAGATTACAAAGGTCTTTGTGCGTTTTAAAGGAATCCAGGCACATGTGGTATAATCGTCTCAGAGCATATTTACTAAAACAAAGTTACGTAAGTGATGTTATTTGTCCATATATTTTTATAATGAAAATGTCATCAGAATTTATTATACATGTTGTTTATGTTGATGACATAAATCTCTTTGGAACTCCAGAAGAGCTCCAAAAAACAATTGAATATCTTGAGAAAGAATTTGAGATGAAAGATCTTGGAAAGACAAAGCTTTGTCTTGGACTGCAAATTGAACATTTAGCAGATAGGATCTTTATGCATCAATCTGCCTGTACAGAAAGAGTCTTAAAACGCTTTTACATGGACAAAGCACACCCATTGAGTACACCAATAGTTGTTCGATCACTTGAAGTGAATAAGGACCCGTTCCGACCTCCAGAAGAGGATGGGGAACTCCTTGGTCCTGAAACACCCTATCTTAGTGCAATTGGTGCACTAATGT
>AWOL01S0058762.1:0-11402 GCA_000715115.1 Nicotiana otophora | reverse complement strand
AATAGAGCCACTTAGAGGTTCCCTCTAAAATGAGGGATGTAAGGGAGCCACTGCGAAGAAGTTTCGGAAGTTACGAAGGAAGCTTCGAACACATATTGGTCATGGGCTGAGAATGGGAATTGAACTCTATGAGATTGAATCTCCTGTTGTTCCTCAGTAGCTCAGTGGTAGAGCGGTCGGCTCTTAACCGATTGGTCATAGGTTCGAATCCTAATTCGGGAGTTTTGATTGATTCTGAATTAAAGAATTCAAAATAAAGGGGCTCGCTTTGCACGCTAAGAGTAGGTAACCCATTCCATGTCTTTGTTTTTATTGCATTCTATCTCGTCGTATCACATTCTATTCTGCGAGATTCAAAAATCACCATCAATACCTCGGTCTAGGTCAGATATAATCCTTTTTTCCATAGCCCCGGGGCTATTTACAACTAGCCAATTAAGAAGTCTCATATGTACTAGCACTGCATCTTTGATGCAGTCATCGATTCTCCCGAGGGGTCACAATTGCCGCGAGCAAAGATATTAATGGCGAGNAGAATTCAGAATAAAGGGGCTCGCTTTGCCCGTTAAGAGTAGGTAACCCGTTCCCTGTCTTTGTTTCTATTGCATTCTATCTCATCGTATCACATTCTGTTCTGCGAGATTAGAAAATCACCATCAATACCTCGGTCTAGGTCCGAGATAATCCTTTTTTCCATAGCCCCGGGGCTATTTACAACTAGCCAATTAAGAAGTCTCATATGTACTAGCACTGCATCTTTGATGCAGTCATCGATTCTCCCGAGGGGTCACAATTGCCGCGAGCAAAGATATTAATGACGAGGAAGGCTTTTTTGTTATGCTACTAATACTTGCTCTACTTTTAAATGCCCTTTTTTGGTTTAGAACCCAACCGTATTATCGAAATAGGATTGATTGGCATGAACCTACTTCTCTTTCACTGATCGGGTTATCCTAAAGCTGCTAACCTGTCCCCTTCGACTGAACGAGGGAACTCTTTCACCGCACTCAACTTCCTTAGGGCGATGAGAAGGATGGCCAGTTCTGTCTTCTTTGGACCCTTATGTTTGATAAGGGGAGTCTATTCTTGAAAAGAATAGGTATGTTCAACTAGTTATTTGAAGTATTCAATAAGAATAGGGATTTTTAATGCTAGAAATGCCATAACNATTTGAACTATTCAATAAGAATAGGGATTTTCAATGCTAGAAATGCCATAACTCTCTTTCTGAATGTCTCGACTTTCTTTCTCAAACCACCGGACAGGGGTGCGGAAATAGCAACAATTAATGGTAGAGCGGAAATAGCTTCTGATTTGATTTCGCCTGAAACGAATCCCTCGCTTTGATAAGAAATATCTGAGTAAACAACCTTTGAGCTGAGGTAATATTCCATTTTTAGGGTTAGCTTTGCGTTCCTTGAGTATGTTTCTGCCCTAAACTAAGAAAGAGTATAGTGCTCGTTTTGATAAGAGTATTACATACTATCTGCTGGAATGTTTTCAACGTCCCCCTTATGCAACTACGGGAATTTCTTCTGGTTCGCTACTATCTTTTCCTACAGCTCACGACTGACCTTGAACTGGCCAAAAAGCTTTCTATTTGAACGGAATTCCACAATTGCAGAAGCTTCGGTCTCGATCGATTATACTTTTGGTTAATTGGGTAGGTGTCGATAGCAGCAGAACCTTTGCTTTGGTCCATACCACGAAACAAGCAAAGATCTAAGGCTTTCATTGCTCTGCCTCTGGGCGTGAGAGCAAGGTCCAATGATCCTCTTTTTAATCTCCTACTTACTCTCTCATGCGATTAACTCTCAAGCCATAGTGAACAACTAAAGAAGGAATGACCGAACAAAGTCGTTAAAGGCATGAATCCATCCTTCCATTTGATCAAACGCATCCGAGCCGAAGTAATTCAATTCACTCGAAGGAGAAGAGCATCAAGCAGCCCCAACTCTAGCTCTAGAAGGCTCCGTATAGCACGAGAATGCTCAGGTCCATCTACGTGTGATTACTCATTTGGTTCCTAACACGTGAGGTGAGCTACTGATTCTACTCCTGGAGTGACTGAACATAATGCTTCTAGAAAAGGCTTTTAACCGAAAATAAGATAAAAGAATAATAAAAAAGACCATAGTAGATCTATGATTAGCCCTCGGTCGGGATGGTCCTGTCAAAGAACTTGAATCATGCAAAGAAAGAAACTTAGTATAGGAGACTTATGGAAACAGTAGGGCTGGGTCTGCGAGTGAAACCCCAAAACTTCAAATACCCTAATGACTATCAAATAAGAGTCCTGCCGAGGATCTGGTGTCTAAGATGTCTAGGATTTCTCCCAAAAGTAAGTAGGAGTGATCTTCCTTTCAAGCCTTCTGCCTTACAGTCTATAGACCTTATCTCACTAATCTTTTATTTTCTTTCGGGATTTTGTTTGAGTTGGGGTCTCAGTAGTTGTATTCCCTCTAGTCCCCTTGAAAGAGGAAAAGGGCCTAAGCCTGTTTGGTTCCATCTTCTTGAGTTTGAATTTGAATGCTAGGGCTTTACGTCCTAGGGTAAGTTCTAAAGTCCTAAGTTCTTCCTTTCAATCCAAGTCGAGGTAATAATTTCTATGGTTGGTCTAACGAGATTTATTTTGCTTACGGCTAGGCATATAGATAGGTTTCTGGATCTCGAGATTAGTTTAATTTCTCTGGCTAGGAATAATTAAAAAACTAGGAATAACTGATTCTAGATCAATATCAATAAAAAGTAGGTTCTAGGGCAAGTGAATTTGAAAGCAGTCTATTTTAAAGAGCGTTAGAAGAGCCAATCTAGTTGTTTCCTTGCAGCCAGTGGATGAGAGTGCCCTTACATATAGTTCCACGCCAGTTCCTGTTTAAGTTGGAGTTTCCTATGGAAAATGAAAAATTTCCTATGCTTAAAGAGTTTCCATAACTAGGCCTAAGCGTGAACCTATCCAATTTCAGTGCCATATGAGTCAAGAGCTAGAGCAATAAAGTAGGGATTTTAGGAAAGCGGATTATCTTCTCATGGAAGCGGTGCTATGTTTCGCATAAGACCCTTGTTAAGTAAGGTGATGGTGCCCTTTATATGATGCTTTCCCTCCTAGCAAGTGACTTAAAGAAAACAAGTGAAGTAAGCTCCGCCCGGTACAGGCGAGCTCAGGGGCTTGAAGTTATCCCAATACCAGAGAGACACTTGACATAGTGTGATACTAATGGTTAGTGGGATGGTAGTAAACCAACTGCAAGCACATGAACTCACTATACCAATAGTTCTCTGCCCGCAACCCCAGCTCCTACTTTGAATGATAGAACGACTCTAAAGGGGCATACGTACGGCTTTGACTAAACGTCTAACTAAGGCTAACGGAATAACAGAATCGGAAGCAGACGTAATCAAAAGAAATCTTGGGCCGAATGGAAGGGGCTTGCAATGATGGAAGGCTTACGGGATAGGGGCATACTCATATAAAACATTTCATAACTAAACCAATTGGGGTGATAGACCCGTGAAGCAAAAGCATTTTTCCTAGAATTGAACCTTACTTCAAAGACTGGAAAGCTTACAACACACGTAATTGAGCGAAGCCTTAAACTAATTGAAGGCAGACGGAGAGCATTACCTACAAAGATTTATTAGGATGGCTCAAAGACTGATTCGGTCTTTTCCTGAAAGGCGGATACGATCGAATTAGCTTTGGATTATGAGAGATCTGGAGAGCGGGATGAAAGGTTTGCGAGGAAGAATCAATGGCTAATGGTTCTACAACTGCAACAGCACTTACTGAAAAGACTATTCTATGACCAGCCGCATACTTAATTACACTTCCGGTATTAAGCAAGTTCCTTCTTCTGCGAATATGAGACAGACCGACAGTCAGTACGGGACTAAGGGACTGTGGGAATAGCAAAAGACCGGATTCAAAGATATAGCCCAATGAAAAGGAAGGTGGTGAAATACCACCACAAAGAGATCCTTGCTCACGCTTTAGTCTTATTCGAAAACAAAAGCGGATGGACCTTCCTCAAGAAAAAAGCCAATCTGATTTCGGGGGGCATGTAGGTAGAGAAAGGCTGGGAAACTATACGGTCTCATAGGAAAAAGACAAAACGTAGGTAGGCTTCCACGCGGAGTGAAGGTAACTAGCCAATTCTCCAAGGTCTAGTAATCGATTGGTCTGATCGGTCGAGCTTCCGTATGCAATTCTTCCCGGTCTGATCGGTCGAGCTTTCATAATCGATCGCTCATATGTCCATTTTGTTTTGGCTAGCTATGTTTCCAACCATTCATTTAATATATCATTCCCGTATGCAATACCTCTATTTAATCTTGCTATACGTCCAAGCCTTCTCCCATCGGTTGTTGGAAGCAAAACTAAAACTAGATATAACTGAAGGAAAGGCTACATAGGTATGATAGGAGGGTACGGTTAAGCAGGTAAGCGAAGTCTCTCTCTCTCGCTTTGTGGTGTTGTGTAAAGCCTTTCCGTCTATCTATTATTTTTTTTATCTTTATTCAAAGTAAGCAGTTCGAAAGCACGAAAAGGAATTTCTTAGTGTGCCCTTAGTCTAATTCACAATCCGTCTCTTTCTTTCTATTCTAATTCATCTCCCTTCATTCCTCGATCCGCTTGTAAATTCTTGGTGTAACACTCACTCGTAAATTATTGGTGTCAGAATTTCTCACTAATCCGGTGTGATCAGTCTCATCCGTGTAAGAATTAGAAATTTCTCTTCCAACTCGTCCAAAAATAGGCGTTATGGTAAAGAACAAAAGCAACCAAAATATTCCTTGGTGAATTGGACGAAAACTTGAACTTCGTACATATATACTTTTAAAAAAGGGTAAAGCCAATAGATATAAAAACCGGTGCTATTGCGGCTACACTTCCCGCTTTGTCAGGTATACTATGAAGAATGGCATGGATCGGTAGGAAATACCATTCTGGCACAATATAAGGCGGGGTGGACATTAGATTAGCAGGTATATAATTGTCGGGATGCCCCAAAACATTATGAGCGTAAAAAGTCCAAATAGAAAAAAAGATAGAAAAAGCTACCCAACCTACTAGATCCATTACATAAAAATAAGGGTAAGAAGCAATTTTATCCATCTCTGAATGTACACCCAATGGATTATTGGATCCATATTGATGATATGCGGCCAGATGAAGAAGACCGGTGCCTACCAAAATAAAGGGGAGTAAATGATGAAGACTAAAAAATGATTTAAGGTGGCATTGTCCACAGAGAACCCACCCCAAAGCCAAGTCATTATGGTATCTCCTACTACAGGTATGGAGCTAGCTAAGCTTTTAATTACTGTAGCTCCCCAAAAGCTCATCTGACCCCCAAGGTAGTACATGTCCTATAAAAGTTGTCACAATCATGATATTGACCATGACAAATATGAAGGTGAACCACAAAGAAAAACACACTTGCCATATTAGCATGCATATAACAGAGCAACCAGCCCCCTTCAACATCTCTTATAATGTGGTCTATGTTGTTGAATACTAGATTCATATGAGGTGTGTAATGCATAGCTAAACAAATGCTAGTCACTATCTGAATGACTAAATAAATACCAGCTAATGAACCGAAGCCCCGCCAATAACTAAGATTGATCGGGGTTGGATAATCTATCAAATGCTGATTAAGTGTGGAGGATATAGGTTGTTTAAGAAGAGAGAGTCATTGGTCCAGATGAGACCCAAAGACCGGGAAGAATAAATAAGCAAAGGGAGGGGCTTCTTCCTTCAAAAGAGGTAATGCTTATTCTTCTCCTTCCTGGTACTCTTGAATAAGGCAATGCTTTTCCCTATTCCCTATCAAAAGCACTTTCAGTAGAAAAATGCATTCGTCTCTAATCAAAAGAAGAAGACTCTGCAACTTCAACTAATTCAAGCAATTCAGTCAGTAGGAAACTCATATCACTAAATATTGGATTATATACAACCTCGTGAACATTACAACAAATCAATCGAGAGTCTTCTATACATTTAGAAACTTTCTATTTATTCCCGAACGCACAAGAAAAGGTAGAACCTTTGGGAGGTACTTTCGTTCTACTTTACTTTAGTTTCGCACTTTCTATAAACTACCCTAGCCTTCCACACAAGCTGTAGTACCCCCGGGAATCGTTTCAAACCTTAATCAGGGCTACTTGAAGTTCCTTTCATCTCTTCTTTCTTTGTGCTGAGAGAGAGTGGCCAAAAGGCTCATTCCAGGAGTGAATGAGAACCTAGCTTGCTTAGCAACCAAAGCTAGCTTACTAAGGAAAAACCTGTTAATGGGAGACCCTTCTTTGACGGGCCGGGTACTTCTCCTTTATCCCTTGCCTCGAGTCTTTGCTCGGCCACTCTCTGTTCATAAGTAAGGGTTCCCTTCTCTCAAAAAAAAAGAATATGTTAATCGCTACCGATACTAGGCAGAGTTGCTTTTCCTTGCTCTTGAGGAGATTGGTATTGGTAGAGTCGCATTCAACCTTGTCTTTTTGCCCTTTGGCTAGTAATCACATCGGCCATAAGGTGGTCTATCACCTCGGTTGGGGAGAAAAGATGTTTTTTTATCGGAACATCCCTCTCCGCTTTATTAAACTCTTCTCTTAGGCGAGAGCTCACTCAATTCCTTTTTAAACGTTCGCAAAGCTCTCCTTTCCTTAGAGTGAGTTAGTTTTGAATGAAAGCAGGTTTCATCCTGACTTTCATTAGGGACAGGTACGGGGTCTGGGTTGGTTGATACGATGAATGAGAAATCAAAATATCTTGTTTCATTAAAGTCCCACATGGAAGAGGAATTGGCTAATCTAGAAGGCTTATTTGTTATCATATCCACCATATAGTTTACATACTTAGACAAGCTGACTCCAACGCCTATAGTAATAGTCATACTAAAGCTAAAGAGATCCCAATAATCAATCCGCTATGCCTCAATGTTGTCAACGAACAATCACCTTGCCTTACTAATATATGAATTGTTTCACATTGTTTATTCAAACAGGAAGGAGAGCAGCCGATTCTACGGATGCCCATTTGTCCACATCAAAAGGAAAGGAATCAGTCCGGCAGCAAGAGAGGAATTCCTCTGAGCCATATCATCAATGTTAATAGTACTTATTGATGCTTCTCCACACTGTCCTGGTCTCACGATGTGGATTCGAACCACTGCTTCTCCTTATTGTCGTGAGTGAGTCTGTCGTCCTCCTCGTTATAGTCCTCCTAGAATCCAGAGCATTTCGTCAAATTACATCCGGTCTTTTCACCTTAGTAGTCCTATGCATAGTCAGTACAATAGNCCTAGCCTTCCACGCAAGCTGTAGTACCCCCGGGAATCTTTTCAAACCTTAGTCAGGGCTACTTGAAGATCCTTTCATCTCTTCTTTCTTTGTGTTGAGAGAGAGTCGCCAAAAGGCTCATTCCAGGAGTGAAAGAGAACCTGGCTTGCTTAGCAACCAAAGCTAGCTTACTAAGGAAAAACCTGTTAATGGGAGACCCTTCTTTGCCGGGCCGGGTACTTCTCCTTTATCCCTTGCCTTGCTTTTTTGCTCGGCCACTCTCTGTTCTTAAGTAAGGGTTCCCCTCTCTCAAAAAAAAGAATATGTTAATCGTTACCGATACCAGGCAGAGTTGCTTTTCCTTGCTCCAGAGGAGATTGGTATTGGTAGAGTCGCATTCAACCCCGTCTTTTTGCCCTTTGGCTGGTAATCACATCGGCCATAAGGTGGTCTATCACCTCGGTTGGGGAGAAAAGCTTTTTTGTTGTCGGAAAATCCCTCTCCGCTTTATTAAACTCTTCTCTTAGGCGAGAGCTCACTCAATTCCTTTTTAAACTTTCGCAAAGCTCTCCTTTCCTTAGAGTGAGTTGGTTTTGAATGAAAGCAGGTTTCATCCTGACTTTCATCGGGGACAGGTACGGGGTCTGGGTCGGTCGATACGATGAACGGGAAATCAAAAAATCTTGCTTCATTGAAGTCCCTCATGGAAGAAGAATTGGCTGATGTAGAAGGCTTATTTGTTATCGTATCCACCACATAGTTTACATACTCAGACAAGCTGACTCCAGCGCCTATAGTAATAGTCATACTAAAGCTAAAGAGATCCCAATAGTCAATCCGCTACGCCCCAATGTTGTCAACGAACAATCACCTTGCCTTACTAATATATGCATTTTTTAGCATTGTCTTCCTCCAACAGGAAGGAGAGCAGCTGATTCTAGGGATGCCCATTTGTCCACATCAAAAGGAAAGGAATCAGTCCGGCAGCAAGAGAGGAATTCCTCTAAGCCGTATCATCAATGTTAATAGCATTTATCGATGCTTCTCCACACTGTCCTGGTCTCACGATGTGGATTCGAACCACTGCTTCTCCTTATTGTCGTGAGTGGGTCTGTCGTCCTCCTCATTATAGTCCTCCTAGAATCCAGAGCATTTCGTCGAAATACATCCTGTCTTTTCACCTTAGTAGTCCTATGCATAGTCAGTACTATAGCCCCAATCATGGCTACTAATAAAATAAGACTAGAAACCAAAAACCAGACGAAATAGTAGGTATAAAGTAAATTGCCCAATGTTTCCAAATTAGTCCAACTTCGTACCTTTCCGGCATAAACCGTATATCTCAGAGAGGTCGTATTTCTTTGGGTTGGTAGTAATGGAATGCTTTCATTATCTAAAATAAAGAACATCTCCCACCAAAAGATAAGTCCAATAATACCACTCACTGGTAAATAGCGCAATACTTCTTCGTGAATCTCCGCTATTTGAATATGGAACATCATAAAAACTAATAGGAATGAAACAACTATAGCTCCTATATAAACTACTGGGAAGATCATAGCGAAGACTGGGATGAGAGGTAAACCCAAAGTGTTGCGAAAGACTGGGATGAGAAACAAAATGGAATGTACCAGATTTTTAACACGTACAACTATCAAACAAGAGACCAAAGCAGGGTTCAACAAAACAGAAAGTATCATAGTACGTCGTCCTTCCCTGAAATGGAACTTTCATGCTGGAGAAAGAACAAGCATAAAAGTCGATCTATTACGACCAACGTGGTTGTTCCTATTTCATTTTCTTCTTCCAATCCCTTCTTAGAGAGCACTCAATGAGTTACTTATGGAATATCAAATCTTTCTCGACGCCAAGAATTATTTATGTGTTCAGGTCGATTAGATGTTCGGCTTCCTTCTCCCCCACCTTTTAGCCTTTTGGACCCCTGAAAAGAAAAGCTGAAATCAAAAAGAAAGAATAGAAATTGGGCCATCTTTCTTGAGAGAGGCCGCCTTCTCTCAGGACAAAAATCTTCTACTTCTAGTCGACTTCTCTATGACGGGCTTCCCTCTTTCCTTCTCTGTGCTCTCTCGTCTACGCTCCGACCCAGCAAGTAATAATTGAAAAACAATGTTTCCTTGCCTGCATTAAGATTTAAAACTTGTCATAAAAAAAAGGCAATCAATCAAAATCAAGAAAAAATATGGAAATAGTGAATCAAGATCTAGATGGATCCATATCTCTATCTCTATCCACAGAGATACCTATCTATATAGAGAGAGATCTATCTATGAATCAGCCTAGACTATCCTCTATCCGCATAGATATGTCCCTATGAGCGACTACGCTGATCTTTATATGTTTTGGCCACGTCCCTTTCTCCTCCGAAGAAGAAGGTTTGGATCTTTCAATCTTATGTCGTGAGGTATGTGACCTATGTTAGGTCCATAAGATTCCACATCTTTTGGTGTTCTATGATTCACCTCCGAATAATGAGTAGGTAGTTCGATCCTTTTTATTTAGATCTTCTTATTAAACGGATGGGGGGATGCGGAGCAATAGGTCAAATTACTATATAAAGAAGAGTTCTAAACTATAGGACTTCTTGTTCGAGTAGGAATATTTTGGTTTTTCTCGTTCCTTCTCTTCGCTAAGAATAGCGATTTGAAATGATACAAATTCCTCTTTATTCTGTCGTGCTCAGCGAAAGAACTTCCTAAGCATAATTTTTCAGATCCAAACTTCTTTGTTCTTTCTAAGTCTTCTTCTTGCATTGAAGAATGCAATTGTTGCAAAAACTGGGATTTTAGTAGTAGGCGACATCCCCTCTTAGTTTTGAGTAGGCGGAACCATTCTGTTTTGGTTCTTCTCCACAGGTGATCTAGGAATTTTCCTATTATTTTTTCAACTGAGATTTCGTTATAGAAGGATCTCTTTATTTATTCACCGCGGGTTCTCGCATCATTTTCTTGAAAAGATATTATATCTCCATGGGAGAGTTTAAAATGAGTAATGTTAACCATTCCATTATTCACACAAGCCCTTCGATGACTTATCAGCTGCCTTGCTTGAGGAATAGTTTCACAAAAAATGGAGACGAACCGGGATAACGTCCGATCTTGTTTCGGGATTGAGTAGAAAAGGGATATATGAAGTTCGTTCTCTTCCACTGTGCATCTCTATGATGGGTAAATCTCCATAAAAAAGGGACAACTTTTGTGTAATTTGTGATTGGATGTAACTATTAATATTTTCTCTGGAATAAATCTTTCTCTTAATAGATCTCTTCTTTTTCCCCTATCTTTGGAGAATACGGCGTTGAATTATTGTAAGTTCTCTTTTCCACATATTTCCTGAAAGTAGACGACAAGTTTTAAATCTTAATGCAGGCAAGGGATATCTCGTTGAATCAGTCTTTTTTGCCACATTGCGTATAACAGGAATCAAACCCCCTCCGCTGCTGGCGGGCAGATGTATAATGTACTACTTCGATCCAGCAACTTGTTAGGAGTATGTTTTGGCTTGCCCCTTTCTTCTTATTAGTCGGATAGGTTTTCCACCCTTTTCCCTTTTAATATAATAATAATGTAAGCTTCCAAAGCTCCTTTCTTCAGCTGGTGCGCAGGAGCAAACATTCGTTTTCCCTTTACAAGGGGCTTTTATGAATAGGGATTTCCCGCCAACAATCTTCTCTTCCTATCACTTCACTTCGTTCTAGAAATCTGATCTTACCGGGCCCGGCGAAGGGAAATGAAGAGATGGGTGGTCCGGGAACAACAATGAGAGAGGGCTTGTAGCCCCCCTCTCACTCTTCTCCATGCCTATTTGTTCACCCGAGATGCAAAACTCTTTTTTTAATGAATAGATAGAGCCATGATACATTCTGAAATATTATAAAGAAAAATAGACTCTTTTCGCCCCCTTTTCGATATCTGCCTAAGGACCTATGTTAATGTTTTGAAAAGGGGATGTTCGCCTTTTGTAACAAATAGACCCACGATACGGACTAATATATGCTTTTACCCGTAAGCATAAGTAAGATTTATTCATAGTTGGTCAGTCCCCTACGGCAGGGCTTCTCGCTTTTCATGAATGTGTCTCCCCCTCTGCTTATGTGAGTTTTACCC
>AWOL01S0058758.1:33960-46345 GCA_000715115.1 Nicotiana otophora | reverse complement strand
GTGGTATTGATAGGTTATGTGCCATGTTATATTTTGATGATCTAACAAACTTAATGATAAGAACCAGATGGAGAACCTGTTACACATCCTCAGGGATCAAGAACAACAAATCTCAAATCGGCCACAAGTTCCCACAATCAGAGTCAAAGAGACTTTAGAGGAAAAAGATGGACATCAGTTCCCTTGCTGACTGTACTAGTCAGCTACTCACAGTTGTAAAGTTACTACAACTGTTCCACTGCACACACGCAATAGTGTGACCAGTGCAGCAACCACCTTTTAGGATATGTCTTGTACCAGATATTGCTTGCATCATCCAAGTGACATCATTTGGACATTATTAACATGAAGAAATGAAGAAAACACATACTTGCACATTCCAGAATTAATCAAATCTCCTCTCAAGTGTGTTGCCATCTTGCAAGTGACTTTTAGGCTTCTAGAATAAAGAACAACATAACGAAGGACCAGTTTCCAGCATTGTGTTATTATACGTCCCTAGTTATGTTGCACCTTTTTTAGAGTGATTTACTTGTAATTCCTACTTAGCTTAGCTAGAAGCATTGTGTAGGAAACTAATTGTAAAATCATAAATCTTGTGTTTGTGTCTTGGCTAGAGTTAGTCGAGTTGTGAGCTTTGTAATAGGGTTATTACAAAGAGGCTTGTAATAGAGTTATTACAAGTGATTGAGGGATTAAGAGTTTAATTCCTATGTTACAATAGGCTGTAATCTAAAAGTTGCTCGGTTAGTGTAGTTGAAATCCTATAAGTGTAGGTCGTGGTTTTTAATCCCGTGAGCTGTGAGTTTTTCACGTAAAACTCTGATGTGTCATTTACTTATCTCTTTGTGTATGTTATGTGGGAACTGATAGAGAACCCGGTTCTCTATGCAGTTTGGTGGACCCTAAGTTTCTATCAGGTATCTATTGATTTTTTCCCCTTTATTTTGTATAGTTTTTGGTGGATTCTTTACATACAGATATCGGTCATGCATGTTTGAGAATAGACACTTCGATGCACGAGATCAAATATCGTATGGACATGGATGAACCTGATTCTCCTATGAACGAGACCATGTACAGAGGTATCATTGGGTCACTTTTGTATCTCACAACAAGCAGACCAAATATCGTATACATCGTATGATTATGTGCTAGGTTTCAATCTAATCCAAAGGAACCTCATCTGAAGGCCGCCAAGAGAATTCTAAGGTATCTCAAAGGAACGCATGACCTGGTTCTCTACTACCCTTCAGGAGACAATTTCGACTTGATTGGGTATGCTAACACAGATTATGCTGGCTATCTGGTGGATAGAAAAAGCACTTCTGGCATGGCACATTTTCTGGGATCGTGTCTAATTCCATGGGGTACGAGTAAATAAAACTCAGTAGCTCTTTCAACTTTAGAAGCTGAGTATGTGTCAGCTGCCTCTTGCTGTGGATCACGCAACAATTGGAGGACTTTGGTATATTTTTTGATTCTGTGCCATTACTGTATGATTACACTAGTGCTCTCAACATGGCAAAGAACCCAGTTCAGCATAAGAGAACAAAGCACATTGACGTGCAACATCATTTTCTTAAAGATAATGTTGAAAAAGGGCTTATCTACATGAAGTTTTGCAGCATAGAAGACCAAATTGAAGGTATCTTTACCAAAGCACGAAGCAGAGAGCACTTTGAAAAGAATCGATTGGCACTGGGGTTGATAAAATCAAGCTGAGCACCTGGTCCCTCAATGATTGTCTATGAAAGAAATGAACATGTAAAATAACTAAAAAGTGTTTTATGGCAAGTTCTAACTCATTTGTACACTGTTATAGGTAGACACGCATGGCAATTTCAGAGCAAACAAGAAGCTAGTGGTATTGCATTTTGGTAAAAGGATGAGGCTCATATTTACAAAACTTGTTAGGGAACCCGGTTCCCCTTGACATAGGTTAGTAGTTCCTTTGTACTCTCATGCACAGAGGTGAGTGAGAAACCTGCTTCCTTAATTCGTAAGTCCTCTAAGAAACCTGTGATTCCTAAACCAAAGAGAGAGGCATTTGTGAAAGCTGTGGAAGTTGAAAATGCTGAGGTAGACAAGTCTAGTGAGAAGGTGTTTGAAAAGTCCAGTGAGAAAGTGTCTGAGAAGTCTGCAAAGAAAGAGAAAAGTGTGAGAAAGTCTGTGAAAATGAAGGTTGGTGACAATGAGGAACCTAGTTCCTCCAAGAAGGCCAAAGTAAGTATGGCCAAGGATGAAACCAGAGCAAACCTGAAAAAAACAGAGGGTACTGTGGAGAAGAACGTTTTCCCCTGATATTCTGGACATGACAGGGATGCGTCAACTGGTGGATATTTGTGAGTTTCTAAAGTGGACACGCTTTTTCACTAATGAGAGCCCTAAGGTGTATGAGGAAGAAGTGCGTAGCTTCTATGCAGACATGTTCACAGTGGAAGATGATAATATCTGCTTGAAGGTGAATGGCGTAGACTTTGTGATGGACGAGGCTATATTGGGGAACATTATGGGGGTGCCTACTGAAAGGATTTCATCCCTTGAGGGTACTTGTTGTTCCAATTTCAAAAGTGCCACTTTGAAGGATGATGTTGTACAACAAGGGGAACAGGTGCACAAAAAGGCCCTCCTGCCAGTGTATCAATTGTTGTTCGAGATGTTGAACAAGGTTTTGCTCCCACGTGCAGAACGACGTTCCATTACGTCTAGAACAGACATGTTCCTCATGGAAGCACTGGATGCCTACACTACTATCAATATGCCTAGACTCATGATAGAGCACATAAAGAAAGTGGCAGAGTTTAAGGATGGTAATCATGGGTTACCTTATGAGTTCTTACTCACCAAGGTGTTTAGCTTCTTCAATGTCCCTTTGGGAAAAGCAACAGTGGGAGCTCGCAAACAAACCTTCTCCAAAACCACCTTAGAGAAGTGTGAGTGCATTGATAAGAAAGGAGGGGTTGGCAGCAATTCCACTATCTCGCAATTGATTTATGCTCAGAATGATGCAACTGAGGAGATAAGAAGGCTGAACGCATGGAATGCCATTCTTGAAGGGCAGCTTAGTCAGGCTCAGGAGGAACCTGGTTCCAGCAGTACACATGGCACACAGGTTGCTCGTTTGTCTAAAGAAAATGTAGATCTGAGGAAACAGGTCGAGGACCTGAAGGAGCGGCTGCTCAACGAACAAGTGTCTGCAAATGCCAAAATGGATATTCTCCTTCGAACTCTTGCCTCTTCATCCCTGCCTCCCCCTTCTAGTGCTCCTTAAAACAGCTTCCCTTTCCGGTGTCCTGTTCAAAAATGTTTGTCCTATATCTTGGTCTTTTTTTTTTGTGGCTGGTACTTTTAAGCTGTTTTATTTTGTGAATGGTTGTGTAACAAATGGTACTGCTAATCCTTCTCCCTTTTTATTTTAAAATTATTGAGTTTTTCGTCCTCTTACTATGCATGTTTTACTCTTTTGATCTGTTCTTAGCCATGTTTGTGTGCATACATCTGGCATGAGTTAACCATGCTAGACTTCTTTTTGCTTATTATTTGTGACTACTCTTTTTATGATGCCAAAAGAGGAAAAATTGATTGAGAAGGGGAACAGGTTTAGGGGGAATGTTGTGACTATTGTATGGAATATTGGTTCTCAGGGGGAATTTCAATTACAAGTTTATCATCATCAAAAAGCGAGAAATTGATAAGTTATGTGCCCTGTTATATTTTGATGATCTAACAAACTTAATGATAAGAACCAGATGGGGAACCTGTTACACATCCTCAAGGATCAAGAACAACAAGTCTCAAGTCGGCCACAAGTTCCAACAATCAGAGTCAAAGAGACGTCAGAGGGAACAAATGGACATCAGTTCCCTTGCTCACTGTACCAGTCAACTGCTCACAGTTGTAAAGTTGTTGTAATTGTTCCTCTGCACACATGCAACAGTGTGACCAGTGCGGCATCCACCTTCTGGACATGTCTTGTATCGGATATTGCTTGCATCATCCAAGTGACATCATTTGGACATTATTAACATGAAGCAATGAATAAAATACATACTTGCACATTTCAGAATTAATCAAATCTCCTCTCAAGTGTGTTGCCATCTTGCAAGTGACTTCCAGGCTTCAAGAACAAAGAACAACATAACGAAGGACCAGTTAGCAGCATTGTGTTATTATACGTCCCTAGTTATGTTGCACCTTTGTTAGAGTGATTTACTTGTAATTCCTACTTAGCTTAGCTAGAAGCATTGTGTAGGAAACCAATTGTAAAACCATAAATCTTGTGTTTGTGTCTTAGCTAGAATTAGTCGAGCTGTGAGCTTTGTAATAGGGTTATTACAAAGAGGCTTGTAATAGAGTTATTACAAGTGATGGAGGGATTAAGAGTTTAATTCTTAGGTTACAATATGTTGTAATCTAAAAGTTTCTCGGTTAGTGAATTTGAAATCCTACGAGTGTAGGTCGTGGTTTTTAATCCCGTGAGCTGGGAGTTTTCCACGTAAAACTCTATTGTGTCATTTACTTATCTCTTTGTGTGTGTTATGTAGGAACTGATAAAGAACTCGGTTCTCTATACAGTTTAGTGGACCCTAAGTTTCTATCAGGTATCTATTGATTTTTTTTCCCTTTCTTTTGTATAGTTTTGGTGGACTTTTTACATACGGATATCGGTCATGCATGTTTGAGAATAGACACTTCGATGCACGATATTGGATATTTGATGAATGGAAATATGGTATTTCTGGGTAATTAAATCTAATTATTTTTTTATCTTCAATTATGATATTCCCAACACGGATTATATAATTGCACTACATCGAATATGTTATGAGCCGGCGTTTGTGTACTCGAAAATAGCCCCATAAACTGCTGCTCTTCTGAACATGTTCATGTTTTCTATTGTTGCTTTCAGAATTTTACCACCAACGTTGTCAAAGTATATGTCAACCCCTTCACTAAAGTGCCAATGATATGTGAATGAAAAGGCGAAGTGAAAATGGGAAGTTAGATTCGGTCGTCCCAATGATTTTCTAGATATCCTTTGAAATGTAAAACCAATATTTAGCACTTTAAGGGGTAGGCAGAAATTGTGAGAGCCGAGTTAAGATCATATTCTTACTTATAGTTGAATGGTCATCGAATCCAAGTTTCTCTTTTAGTATATATACATGTAATTTAGGTAAACTCTATATGGAGTTTCTCATTTTTAATCTAAAGTAAACAGGAACTACAAGTATATTTAGGAAAGGAATTGACTTTTCTTTGCTCTGGCAAAACAACATAACATCCAAATCGTTTAGTTTATTTTTACCAAATATGCCCCACTGAACAAGAAGCGATCCACTAAAACCTGTGGCTACAATTAAAATAATCGCTAAAGGTGCACTATACCAAGTTAGATTAGATTAATGGCAGTTTAACACACTTTAATTTGGGTGATCACTTTGTTTTAACTTTAGTTCAATCAATATAGCAACTTTGTGTAATTTAACAACTAGAACTGACATAGTATGGTCCTATCGAGCCTTTGAAAAATAACTATGGCATGAAATGAATAATATGTCCCATCAATTGATAATTCTAATTATAAGGTTGCCAACGATGACTTTGATGGAATATTTACCAGCGACTCTAACATGGTAAAACAATGGAAAGAGCAGTTTTTCACAATCTAATTTGGGTGATCACAATCTTTTAACTATAGTTCAATGAATATAGTAGCTTTATATAACTTTTTGATCGGTAAAGGGTAACTTTGTATTAATAATAGTAAAACCAGCAAAAAGATGATGCTCAAAAGTTACAAATAGTAGCTTTGTATAATTCAACACCTAGAACTGATAGTATGATCTTATCAAGCTTATGAGAGATGATTATGATAGAAAAATCAAGAATATGTCCCACTAATTGATAATTCTAATTATTAAGGTCTCTAAAGATGACTTTGATGGAATATTTACAAAGAATTCCAACAATGAAAAGCCCATGTGTTAAGTTTTGATGATTTAACAAACCTCTTAATAAGAATTAAATTGGGAACCTGTTACACATCCTCAAAGTGCTCAAGAACAACAAGTCTTAAGTCTGGCACAAGTCCCACCAACTTGAGTCAAAGAAACGGGAGAGGGAACAAATGTCCATCAGTTCCTCTGATGATAGTATAAGTCAACTCTCTACAGTTGTAGAGTTGCTGCACTATTTTCTGCACATGCAACAATGCATCAGTCACTTTATGGAACATGCCTTGTACCGAAAAAATGCATACATCATCCAAATGACCTCACTTGTATATTACCAACATGAGGCAAGGGAAATTCACACACTTCTCTCTCAAGTGTGCTGCCGACTTTCAAGTCATTGAAGAACAAAGCAACAACAGAACCAAGGACCACATCCCAGCACTAAGTCTATCATATTATAACGATCCGATTTGTCATTTTAAGAATTAACGCCCCGTTCAGTGACTTAAGGTCTCGAGCAACTTCGTAATATGTATTATGACCCGCGGGTGTGGTCG
Source organism: Nicotiana otophora (assembly GCA_000715115.1). NCBI lineage: Eukaryota > Viridiplantae > Streptophyta > Magnoliopsida > Solanales > Solanaceae > Nicotiana > Nicotiana otophora. Next base: position 39,828 of record AWOL01S0058758.1, on the reverse strand, counting down.
AGTTTGATTTTCGGAAGATTTGAAATTTAATTAAAAGAACAATTCTCATTTTTGAAGCTTAAATGAAAAGAGTTGAACGAAGATTTGACTTATGTGTAAACGACCTCGGATTCAAATTCTGATGATTTTAATAGCTCAGTATGGTAATTTTGGACTTAGGAGTGTGTCCGAAAAATTATTTAGAAGTCCGTAATGGAATTTGGCTTGAAATGGTAAAAATTGAATTTTCGGGAAGCTTGACCGGGGAATTGACTTTTTGATATCGAGGTCAGAATCCAATTCTGAAAATTTTAATAGCTCCGTTATGTCATTTATAACTTGTGTGAAAAATTTGAAGTCATTCTGGATTGATTTGATGTGTTTCGGCACAAGATATAGAATTTGAAAGTTCAAAGTTCATAGATTTTGATTTGAGGTGCGATTCATCATTTTTGATATTGTTTGATGTGACTTGAGGCCTCGAGTAGGTCCGTGTTATATTATGAAACTTGTTGGTATATTTGGACGGGATCCAGAGTGGCTCGGTGAGTTTTGGGGTGAGTTTTGAGCGATGTGTGGGCATTTCGGCACTCTAATGTTATTTTGAAACTTTTGGAAAAGTGCGGACCGTAGAGGAAAAGTGCGGACCGCACAATTTTGAGTGCGGCCGCACTTCAGAGAAAAAGTGCGAACCGCAGAGGACAAGTGCATACCATACAATTTTGTATCCGGACGCACTCCAGAGGTTCTGCAGGTTCGATGGTCCGACTTCTGAGGCGTATATCTTTTACTCCACGATGAATTTGGAGATGATTCAAAAATAAAAGTTGTATCCCTTTGAATCTAGTTTTCAGAAAATTATTGCATGAATTATTTGGATATTTGTACAGAAAGTTATAGGTATTTTACTTAAGCTTGGTAAGCTGTCACAGTGAAGTGCGGCCGCACTCAAAATTGTGCAGCCGCAGAACTTGAAAATGTGCGGACCGCACATTGGGAGATCAGACGTGGTACTATATAGCCGAGGGTTGGGGTATTATTTTATTTTTGGACTTTGGGAGCTCGGTTTGTGGCGATGTTTCGGGGGATTTTCAAGAAATTCATCGGGGTAAGTGATTCTAACTCAGATTTGGTTAACATACATGAATATATCATTTCTTTCATCATTTAATCAGTATTTTGAGATGAAAATTTGGGAAAATTTGTAGAAATTTTATAAAAATAAATTTTTGGGATTTGAATACCGATTCAGAGTCGGATTTGGATAAAATTAGTATGGTTGAACTCGTAACGGAATGGGTGTTCGAATTTCATGAAAATTATGTCGGGTTCTGAGAGGGGGGCTCCGTGTTGACTTTTGTTGACTTTCTATGTGGCATTGAGTGTTATGTGGAAAACTGTGTAATTAAAAATCATGTACGCGGGGTGACGAGTACGTACTTGGTTTCTATGTGCAAATTATATCGGCTAAAATTCTAAGACGCCCTTATGTACTAAATTGGAAATTATTGGCAGTTATTAAATCCTCTATTTATCATGCCTAAATCCTTGTTTGTTGAATTTATTTTTATATGATGATTTGGTATGATTGCCACATTGATTTTATGTGAATCCCGTATTTTTGTTGAGTTGATATTTTCTGGAGATAATTTCATTATGGATTATTCATTTAAAAATAATTTATTAAATAATTTTAAAATGAGACATTAATCTATCTGCCAAAAATTTGGATTAAAGGAGGTGTTGTTCCTTGATGAATTACTTTCCAGTTCATGTTATTGAAATTGGTATTGAGTTATAAATGACGTACATCATACTGAGGCAAAGTGTTAAATTGTGAAATATTATTTTGTTGAATTGTTCACTCTCGAATATTTTGTTAAGATTTTGTACACATTATGGTTGAGCCATGAGCTCCTTATTGTGAAAAATAATTTATTGTTGATTTCTGTGGCAAGTTATAATATTTGAGCACTTGATGTGCAATTGTTGATATGTTGTAATATTTGAGCACTTGATGTGTAATTTGTGATATTTTGTGATATTTGAGCACTTGTAGTGCAGTCTGTTGATGCATATTTACTTTGGGACTATGAGGCATTTACTCGGGAGATCCCCCTGTACTACATATTTACTTTGGGACTACGAGGCAATACCTCGGGAGATCCCCCTGTCTTGCATATTTACTTTGGGACTACGAGGCGGTACCTAGAGAGATCCTCCTGCCTTGCATATTTACATTGGGACTACGAGGTGGTACCTCGGGAGATCCCCCTGTCTAGCATATTTACTTTGAGAATACGAGGCGGTACCTCTGGAGATCCCCCTATCTTGCATATTTATTTTCGGACTACGAGGCGGTACCTCGGGAGATTCCCCTGTTGAGCATTAAAATTTTGGGTTTACGAGGCGTTACCTCGGGAGCACCCCTGTTGTTTATCTCTATTTGTTGTGTTGTTACTTATCAATAAATTCTCGTCGTTCACTTCTCAGTGATTTCATTAAATTATTATGTTTTATGCCTTGTGAATTAACTATACGGTTGTGATAGAAATATGGGCACGAGGTGCCGTGAGATATGAAAGTAGGCAGAGACCCGGATTTTTAGGATTATGAGGTGAGGTGTCAACCGATGGTTTTGCTTGAAAGAAACTATATTCGAAAGGTCTTTATTTGAAAGAATTATATTTGAAATATTGTATTTAAAAGAATTACATTTGAAATGTTTCTATTTAAAAGAATTATATTCGAAGGGTTTTATTTGAAAGAATTATATTTGAAAATATTTGTTTGAAAGGATTATATTGGGAGATATTTGTTTGAAAGATTCGTATTCGTAAGATTTTTATTTGGAAAACTTGTAGATAAGATGTATATTTTGAAGGGCTTTCTTAATTGGTGGTACTTGACTTTATTATTCGTGTGAGAAATATTTATGGTGTTCTTGCTGCTTTGCTGTTTATATCACCAGTTGATTATTGTTGTTATCACTGTTATCTGTTTTCTATTATCTTTGTATGCCGTAGTGCATAGGTTATTTGACTAGTGAGTGTCTTGACTGTATCTCGTCACTACTTCACCGAGGTTAGTCTTGATACTTACTGGATACCGACTGTGGTGTACTCATACTACACTTTTGCACATTTTTGTGCAGAGCCAGGTATTGGAGATATCGAACTCGGGCAGAGTTAGTGTGTTGTAAGGATTCAAGGTAGAGTTGCTCGGTCATCGCAGTCCCTTGGAGTCTTTCCATTTTATTGTACTGTCAACTCTTATTCGAACAGTATTGTATATTCAATCTTTGAGATCATTGCATGTATTCAGTTAGAGTTCGTGACTCAGTATTACCAGTCTTGCGAAGGTGTTATAATTATTTCCATTGTTGGTTTCGATTATAAAAAAAAAGGCTTGAATTGTAATTGTAATCGGCTTACCTAGTCTTAGAGACTAAGTGCCATCACGACGCCTGTGGTGAGATTTTGGGTCGTGACACATATGTCCTTAGTATTATTGTATCTTTGTTAGTGTTATCTATTTGTAACTCCTCCTCAGGCTACTTAGAAGCATTTTTGTAGGAGATCATTTGTAAAATCATAAACCTCGTGTTTGTGTTTTGGCTAGAGTTAGTCAAAGTGTGTGCTTTGTAATTGAGTTATTACAAGAGGCTTGTAATAGAGTTATTAAAAGTAGGTGAGGGATTAAGAGGTTAATTCCTAGATTACAATAGGTTGTATTCTAAAGTTTGCTTAGTTAGTAAAGTTGAAATCCTACGAGTGTAGGTCGTGGTTTTTAATCCCGTGAGCTGAGAGTTTTCCACGTAAAACTTTTCCGTGTCTTTTACTTACTATTGTGTGTGTGTGTTATGTGGAAATTGATCTCTATACAGTTTGATAGACTCTTAGTTTACATCAATTAGTATTAGAGCAGGTTCTTTCTACAAGGCTAACACCTAGAAAGGATCCACATGGCTGATCAACCAAACTTTGAAAAAAGCCAATCAACCTACAGACCACCAAGATTTAATGGACAATATTAAGGATGGTGGAAGACAAGGATGCATGATTTTATCATGACTGACGATTCTGAGCTCTAGGATTTCATCTGCGATGGCCCTTTTGTTCCCATGAAGACCATTGGGGAGCCAGCAATGACAGTTCCAAAAATAAGAAATGACTACAATGATGATGACCGCAAAGCTATAGAGAAAATCTTTTGAGCAAAAAAGATCCTCGTCTGTGGTATTAGTCCAGACGAGTATAACAGAACCTCTGCTTGTCAATCCGCCAAGAAGATTTGGGAGGCTCTCCAAACTGCAGATGAAGGAACAACTCAAGTCAAACAGTCAAAGATCGACATGCTCACTATTGAGTATGAATGATGATGAGTCAATTCTGGACATGCATACTCGATTAACCTCCATCATCAATGAGCTTCACTCTCTTGGAGAAATCATTCCAAGAAACAAACTTGTCAGGAAAATACTTAGCGTATTACCTAGCTCTTAGGAAAGCAAAGTCAATGCCATCACAAAGGCAAAAGATCTGCAAAAGTTGACCATTGATGAACTCATTGGAAATCTGAAGACTTATGAATTGAAGAAGAAGAAGAACCATGAAAGAAGAGAATACAAAAAGGAGAAGAACCTGGTCCTCAAGGCAGACAACAATGACTCAAGTGGTGAGGATGCTGACATGGCCTACCTGACAAAGTGATTTCAGAAAATGGTTTGCAAAAATGGAGGCATTCCAAAAAGGGGCAGCTCCAGCAAACCAAAAGGTTGTGACTTGTGTCATAAATATGAGAACCTATGATATTTCATCAAAGAATGCACTCTCCTCAAGCACAACACAGACAAAACAACCAAGAGGAACCTGGTGCCTAACAGGAGATACAAGAGAAAAGATCTCGCTGACAATGTTGTGAAACAAGCTCTTGCTGCATGGGGAGATTCCTCCAGTGAATCTGGGGAAGATGATGAACAATGTGACATCTCCTGGCAGTTGAAAGTGAAGCAGCTGAATATGACTCTATCTTTGCCTTGATGGCAAAATCTGACGTTGATGAAGACGATGATGATGATGAGGTAAACTTTCTAGATGTTCAAAGAAATTTGAAGTCTTACTCTCAAAAGAACATTATATCCTTGTCTAATATTTTAATTTATGCTTATCACAATCTTATAAATGATAAAAATATATTAACTGTGGAACTAGGAGAGGTAGAACATGAGAGAGATGATCTGATAGTCGTAGTGGTTGACTTAAAAGAAACCATTGAGGTTCTAAAGAAAGAAAAATATGATCTAACTGAATGAAATTTAAAACGTAGAGCATGAGAGAGATGATATGTTGGTAGTAATTATGGATCTAAAATAAACAATTAAGGAATTAAAAAGGGTAAACAAATCTGGGAACATCCAAAAGGGAAAGGAAGTTGCAAGTGAGGCACACCTTAAGCTTGAAAATGAGCTCAAAATGGTGAAATCTATTATGTGTGCTAAACTTGAAAGAAATAGACAACTTCAGAAAGATCTAGGCATCTCTAAAATGGACCTGGTCCCCTGATACAGTCACTTCCAAGTATAAAATCAATGGGGGGAACAAGAAGTGAATCGGGTTCTGAAAGGAAAAGACTCCCTACAATCCACATAGCAAGTATGTGTTACACCCTATATTTTCGAACGTAAAACTGCGCCGTGAGCAAACTAATGTAGGACCAAAAATGAGATCATTTTTGAAAATATATAAAGTAAGTTAATCATGTTACCTCGGAGGTTACAAATATTGAAGATCATGAACAACAAGTACAAAGAGGGCTGGAAGGTTCAGAAGCTAAAGGAATTGAAGAAAATAATGTTTCGTCGAAAGTCGACAAGTTGGGAATGTTATA
>AWOL01S0058758.1:23175-33904 GCA_000715115.1 Nicotiana otophora | reverse complement strand
CTAATCATGTTACCTCTGAGGTTACAAATATTGAAGATCATGAACAACAAGTACAAAGAGGGCTGGAAGGTTCAGAAGCTAAAGGAATTGAAGAAAATAATGTTTCGTCGAAAGTCGACAAGTTGGGAATGTTATAACGTGTACTTTTGGGGTGATACTAGGGTGCTTAACATGATAAGTAGGTTATGTTATGAGTTATTATAGTCGTATTATATTCGTGTGTTATGTTTTGAAGTCAAGCGAGTGGTGAAAAAAAAGTTGATGAAAGTCATCACAAGTTACGTTCATAAGTTTTACTGAAACTTAGGGTCAAATTTAATTGAGATTTTATCCCAATATACTTAGAGTTATGGGGTGTTCCACACATAAAAGTAAAGATCTATGAGTCTATTTTCTAACTCATTAAACCGTTTATCAATATGATATAGGAGTAGATAGATATGGGCGATTTTGCGAGACTGCGCAAATTGTCACCTACTTGCTTAAATGAGAGTCCAAAAATGGGCTAGTTCGGGTCGTCCAAAGAAGACTTTTTAAAGGCCTATCTCCTTCATATATTAGACTGATAATAGGGCATAATAACTAGACATAAGCTCTGCAAAAATCCTCCCAAAACTTTCTCACAAATCCCAATTGATTTTCTCTCCCTTTTAAGTTCTAATTGGAAGTAAAAACTTAGAGTTTGAAGAACCAAGATAGGAGGTGAGTTATCAAACAAATAAGTTAAGTATAATTCTCTCTTTCAACCATTTTTTCTGATTTAAATTCAAAGTAAGTCATTCTATACTTGTAAGAACTCACGGGACAGTGATCGGAAGCCGTGAGTTCGCTTTATTCACTTGAAGCGGACTATTTTGTGGACTGTTTTGTGTTGTTGTTGGGCTGCGTGTTTTACTACTATTTTGTGGAGTTTTGGAGGAGGAAGGGTGTGGAGAAACACCACATAAATGCAGGATGGTGGTCTGGTCGTTCGTCGTAACATTTTCGGATTGTTTGACACTACTACGATGGTCGTTTTGTGTATGAAGAGATTGGGGTGTGTTGGGTTATTTTGTAGTATTTTGTGGTGTATATAAGGTTGAAAAATAATGTATATATATTGTTATTTTTGGTTTTGGTGTTGTTGGTGTTATCTTGAATTTGGAGGAAGTAAGGATTATAAGGGAGATGCTACCCGTTTTAATACAAAATAAGCTTGTCGTTCGTTGTGCGACTTAATGATAGTATTATTATCGTTGTTGTAGATTAAGGTGTGAACAGGCGAGTTAAACTTGGTGATTGGAAAATTTTTGATAAGGTATATTAAGGCTAAGCCCTTCATTCATTTTTGGCATGATCTCGAAGCTACATGTGTTTGATAATGAGACATAAAGAGAAGTTCGTATTCATGAATTTATTCACATTATCCTAGTCTCAGAAGTTACAGTATTCTACCTTATCGGGACTTTATATTCAGTTAAGTATTGTTTTCTTCCAGTCAAGAGAGCATATGGTCTATATATATATACAGTATTACAGTATTTTCACCACCATCGAGTTATAATCAGTGGGCAGGCCCCTAATAGGCAACCTCTGATCAGATGGTAAGTTATATACCGAGCCTACTGTGGCTGAGCGCCTATGAGCTAGTCCAAGATGGCCGAGATACAGATCCTAATATGACCGAGCACCTATGAGCGAGCCTACTACGACAGAGCAGTTATACGTACCGAGCCTTATAGGGATGGACATTTATTTTACTTACTATATTGAAAGAGTTGAGTCAGTATCAGCAGGTAAGTATATCTCCAGATCATCTTTGACTCCTAGTTACTTTGAGTTATTATATTATCAGTTAAGTTTCAGCTTCTAGTTATGTTATTTCCATACATACTCGTTACATTATTTCGTACTGACATCCCTTTTTCGGAGCCACTGCATTTCATGCGTGCAGGTTCAGATAGACAGATGGGTAGACCTCCTCAGTAGGTGTTTCCCGAGTTCAACCTGATCGGTAAGCTTCACGTCCTTCGGAGTTTCTGGGTCTAGGATTCCGTGTACATTTTCTATATGTATGTATACATGTTATGGTAGGTCGGGGCCATGTTCATAATATATCCATCAGTAGAGGCTTGTAGACATATCCTGCCAGCTAGTGCAGTTTGTCGGGCTTGTAGGCCTGGTATGTATATTTTGTTGGTTTGTCAGCTGTAGTAGTTATGACGGCCTTGCCGGCCCAACTTTATATTGATGTTTAGACAGTGCTAGTTTCCATTTAGTTTTATATTTTGCTTCGCAAAGTGTCTTGCAATGCGTCCCCATGGCCAAATTATGACATTATATGTTCAGAGTCCCTTAGTCACAAGTTGGTACGCTAGGTTAGGTGAGGCACCAGGTGCCGATTTCGCCCCCCAGGTTCGGGGCGTGACAGTATGTTATTGTTCCTGATAACTGGCTTTGCACTCACTATGGTAACACTGGACACTTTAAAGAAACATGTAAGGCTAGAATTTAGTCCCAATAGAAAAACAAAGTTTTGTTGAAAAGGTAACTACTTCTAAAGAACCTGGTCCCTCTAATAAAAAACGTGTAATGCCTGCTTGGACAAAAAGAAGTTTAATTTGCCCTTTTCCTCACTACAAGGGACCCAAACTTATTTGTGTTCCTAAGTCTAATCCTTGATTTTATTATGCATGGAGCAGTGAAAGAAAGCAGCCAAAGATGGTATATGGATAATGGCTGCTCTAAGCATATGATTAGAAGCATTGATGATTTACTTTCACTCATATCCCTGCAAGGAGGGAGTGTGTCCTTTGGCAATGGCAAAAAGGGATACATTCTGGGAGTAGGAAGAGTTGTGAAGACGCTCACTCTTCAATTGAGAATGTGTACTATGTGAATGGCTTAAATATAGCCTAATGAGTGTCTCTCAAATTTGTAACAAAGGAAACAAAGTGGAATTCTTATCAAAGACTTGCACTGTCATAAATATTGTGACTAGTGAAGTGGTCATGTTGGCAAAAAGATTCAAAAAGATATATGTTGCTAATTTTGAGTCTTTGCACAATGGGGATCTTACATGTTTGAGTGTTGTTGATGATGATGCTGATCTGTGGCACAGAAGATTGGAATATGCAAGCTGCTAAACAAGTTGGTCAAGAAGGACCTGGTTCATGGGCTTCCCAAGTCAAGGTTCAAAGATCACAAGGTGTGTGATGCATGTTTAAGGGTAAAGCAAGTCATGTTCTCCTTCAAGCCCAACAATAAAGTAAGCACCTCAAGTACACTTGATCTCCTCCATATGTATCTATGTGGACATATGAGGGTGCCAAGTAGAGGAGGAAAGAAGTACATTTTTGTCACATTTGAGGACTACTCCAGATTCATATGGATCTTGTCTCTCAGAACTAAGGATCAACCCTTTCCAGTCTTTGTTGCCTTTGTGAACCAAATTCAAGTGAAGATGTGCCATAATGTTGTAAGTATAAGGTCTGGTCATGGCACAGAGTTCGATAATGCAAAATTCAATGAATTCTGTGCTAAAAATGGTACAAGTCACAATGTTTCAGCTCCTAGAACACCCCAACAAAATGGTATTGTGGAGAGGAAAAATAAGACTCCTGAAGACATGGCAAGGACTATACTAATTGACAGTGTCATAGCAAAAGATTTTTGGGTAGAGCCAGTCAACACTACTCGCTATTTGGTAAACAGATGAATGATCAGGTCCCTCTTAAACAAAACTCCGTATGAGTTGTTGAACGAGAGGAAACCCAAGCTAACTCACCTAAGAACATTTAGCTGCAAATGCTTCGTTCTCAATAATGGTAAGGAAGCGTTGAGAAAATTTGATGCCAAAAGTGATGAAGGAATTTTTCTTGGATATTCCTCACAAAGCAAAGCATACAAGGTCTACAACAAAAGGACTCAATGTGTTAAAGAAATCATACGTGTAATCTTTGGTAAATCACACCACTTATGCGGTAAAGATTCACATGATAAGATTGATCAAGACGGAGAGCAGTCAAAGTTCCTGGAGAAGTTATTGATATGGTAAATGAGAAGGCTGATTTGATGAGTCAAGTCAAGGAATCCAACAAAGAGAATACAACAGAACCTCCAGCTGACACAGAAGAAGAACATGGTTCCTCCATTACAACAACTGAAACAGAAGACAGAGTTGTTGATGTTGTGCAAGGAACCCCTGATGTTGAGCAGAGAAGTGGTACTCACCCCTCCATAGATACCAACAATGGATCCCATTCAGAGCAATGTAGGTTCTCACACAATGAGATTCAGGTGTATAAATGGAAGCATAATTCACATCCTCTCCAAAATGTGATTACTCCTCTTGATTCAGGAATTCAAACAGATCAAAGACAAGAAGCTTGCTTGCCTTCTCATCCTTCCTATCTCAAATTGAGCCCAAAAATATTAAGGAAGCATTGAAAAATACCGACTGGATTACTGTTATGCAAGATGAACTCCATCAATTTTAGAGAAACTATGTATGGAACCTGGTTCATTGACCCTCAGACAAAACTGTTATAGGAACTAGGTGGGTGTTCAGAAACAAGCTTGATAAGTTTGGGAATACAAGGAACAATGCCAGGTTAGTAGTTCAAGGCTACAATCAAGAAGAAGGAATTCACTATGATGAGACTTTTGCCCCAGTTGCTCGAATGGAAGCCATCAGAATCCTCATTGCCTTTGCATTTCATATGAAATTCAAATTGTTCCAAATGGATATCAAGAGTGCATTTCTGAATAGATATTTAAAGGAAGAAGTCTTTGTCAAACAACCACCTGGTTTTGAGTGTCATGAGCATCCTGAACATATATTCAAACTTGACAAGGCACTATATGGGCTGAAACAGGCCCCTCATGCATGGTATAAAAGGTTGTCCAAGTTCCTTCAGGAAAATGGCTTTACAAGAGGAAAAATCGACAACACCCTATATTTGAAGAAACGAGGGAGGAACCTGCTCATTGTGCAAGTTTATATTGACGACATCATCTTTGGTACAACAAATGATTCCTTGTGTGAGGAGTTTGTAAAGCTTAAGGGAAGCGAGTTTGAAATAAGCATGATGAGGGAATTGAATTTTTTCTTAGGGTTTCAAGTTAAGCAAACCCCTAAGGGAACGATGATAATTCAACAGAAGTACATTAAAGATCCCTTGAAGAGATTTGAGATAGAAAGTTCAAAAACCATTGATACTCTTATTGCCACTACCACTCGTCTGGACATGGATGAACCTGGTTCTCCTGTGAACGAAACCATATACAGAGGTATCATTGGTTCACTCTTGTATCTCATAACTAGCAGACCTGATATTGTATTCAGTGTGGGATTATGTGCTAGATTTCAATCAAGCCCAAAGGAATCTCATCTAAAAGCTGCTAAAAAGATTCTAAGGTATCTCAAAGGAACGTAGGACCTGGTTCTCTACTATCCTTCAGGAGACAATTTCAACTTAATTGGGTATGCTGATGATGATTATGTTGGTTATCTGGTGGATAGAAAAAGCACATCTGGCATGACACACTTTCTGGGGTCAGGATTAATCTCATGGGGTACAAAGAAATAAAACTCTGTGGCCTCTTTCAACTATAGAAGGTGAATATGTGGAAGATGCATCTTGTTGTGCTCAACTACTATGGAAGCAACAACTAGAGGATTTTGGTGTGTTTTCAGATTGTGTGCCACTACTATGAGATAACACAAGTGCTCTCAACATGGAAAAGAACCCCGTTCAGCATAAGCTAACAAAGCGCATTGATGTGCGACATCATTTTCTCAGGAAAAATATTGAAAGGGGCCTCATCTGCATGAAGTTTTACAAAATAGAAGACCAGGTAGCAGATATCTTCACCAAAGCATTAAGTAGAGAACACTTTGAAAACAATCGATTGGCATTAGGGCTGATAAAATCAAATTGAGTATCGGGTCCTTCAATGATTGGCTATGAAAGAATGAATACGTAAAAATACTAAAAAGTATTTTCTGCAAACTCTAACTCATCTCTATACTGTTATAGGTAAACACGCATGGTAATTACAGAGTAAACAAGCAACCAACAACCTTGTATCTTGGTAAAAGGATGAAGCTCATATTTACATAACTCAGCCAGGGAACCTGGTTCCTTTGACTCGGGTTAGTAGATACTTTTACACTCATGCACATCTTAAACGGCTATAAAAGTGTCATGTCATTAAATGTTTATGTTTCTCTCTCTCATCTGTTTAAAACCCAAATGTCACACCCATTACAAACTGACCCGTCTACCTAGTACGTTACACCCATTTGTAGCCGATCCCTCACCCCCTCTAAATAACCCCAAAAGGTGTCTCTTTCCCAACTATCCACATCAAAGCCACACAATTCTCTCTTCCTTCAAAAGCAAACCCTATCTTTCTCGTGTCTATACTTCTAAACTCCACTATGTCTCAGAATCCAGAGCTTTCAAGCATTACCGGTGTCATTCTCATGTTGCCTTCGTCTCAGGAAGCACATGAGTGTGCATCTAAATCTCAACCGTTACCCAGTCAAAACCCCATACCAGACCAATAACCACCTACTGGTTATTCTCTAACCCCATCGAGTTCTGGTTCTCACCGCAGTCGTAAATTAAGAATGCCAAAAGATTCGTTGCTATAAGCTCTCCCTCTGTCTTTCTGAAAAAATGGCAAATGACGAAACAATAGACGGAGATGAGGGATAAGAGGTCTCCAGTAAGAAGGTTGAGGAAATATTTGAAACCCAACAATATGTTGTTGGCAGTGGTGAAGTATCAGTAGTACCCACTCAAAGCTTTAATCTAAATATTGCCAGTCCGATAAGTAATGTTCCTCCTGCATCTTCTAATTTTATTTTGGGGGTGAATGAGAAAGAAGACATTGAGAACATGCTACTGATTGCTACAGAGGAAGGATTGGTTGGAGGATATGAGTGTGATGATGAGACCATTGGGTCTCAGAGGGAAGGTGAAAGTCAAAGAGCTGAGGGTGGAGAACTGGTGCCTTTTGAAAATTTGGCACCAGTCAGTACTACTAGGGAAACAACAGAGAGACCTGATCCCTCTTCCCAAGAAGAGCACTCTGCTCCTACTTGGGATGAAACCCCCTGCTCCTCAAAAGAGCCCCAAGTAAGTACTGATCCTGCTCATTCTCCTCACTTTGATTCTGAGCCTTTGAACTTTGTTATTCTTGAAATGAGATCTCTGAAGAGGAAAATAAAAATAGTGAGAAAGACTATGATAATGTGACTGTGGCAAGTTTCATTGCTTCTAGAAGTGGTAGGGCAGTTCCCCAAGAGCCCATTCTTAAAAAACCCACTTAACAAGCTGCAAAAGAAAGAAGCTTATGAGATTATTCTGAAGAAAATCAAAGAGGAAAAGAAAAGAAGGAGGTTGGTGAAAGGGGAAAATCTAGTAAATGAGGAGGATATGCCTCCAGCACATGTTGTCCATGGTGACGACAAAGAGGTGAATGAGGAACTTGCTTCCTTAATTCATAAATCCTTTAAGAAACTTGTTGTAACGACCCGACCAGTCATTTTGAGTATTACAACACCGTTTCCCCATTTAGTGCTCAAGTTATGCTTTACATTTGTTTTATGACTTACCGGATTAGTTGGTTTGGGTCTAGAAGGATTTCGGAGTGAAATGAGACACTTAGTCTCATAATTAAAAACTCAAGTTGGAAAAGTTGACCGACTATTGACTTATGTGTAAACGACCATGGATTTGAATTCTGATGATTCCAATAGCTTTGTATGGTGATTTTGGACTTAGAAATGTGTCCGGTAAATTATTTGGAGGTCCGTAGTGGAATTAGGCTTGAAATGGCAAAAGTTGAATTTTTGAAAAGTTTGACTAGGGAGTTGACTTTTGATATCGGGATCGGAATCTGATTCTGGAAATTTGAATAGGTCCGTTATGGAATTTATGACTTGTGTGCAAAATTTGAGGTCAATCGAACATGATTTGATAGGTTCCAGTGTCGTTTGTAGAATTTGAAAATTTCAAAGTTTATTAGGCTTGAATTGAGATGTGATTCGTGTTTTTAGCGTTGTTGGATGTGATTTAAAGGCTCGACTAAGTTCGTATGATGTTAGGACTTGTTGGTGTATTTGGTTGAAGTACCTAGGGTCGCGGGTGAGTTTCGGATGGTTAACGGATCAAATTCGGACTTAGAGCAAAATTGGAAACCTGCTGCCATCTGATGCAATCGCACCTGCGGAAATGGGCTCGCAGGTACGAGCTCGCAGAAGTGAGCATGGCAAGTGCAGATATAGGCAGGGGGCTGTGAGGCAGTGGTCGTAGGTGAGAGGGAATTTTCGCACCTGTGTGATCGCAGATGCGGGCGGATGGGTGCAAAAGCGAATTCTCCACAGAAGCGGAGCGAGCCTCGCTAATGCGAGCCCGCAGAAGCGTCTTCTAGTTCGCAGAAGTGGAGGCCTTGGAAAACTGCAGAAGCGGTGGTTTCTCTCACTTGGGAGACCGTAGAAGCGGCTAAGTGAGTCGTAGGTACGGAACCCCTCGACAATATACATTTTGAAGAGATTCCGAGTTTTGCCATTTTTGGACTTTCAAGCATAGTTTTTGGGGCGGTTTTAGAGAGAACTCACGAAACACTTGAGGTAAGTCACTTGTGATCATTTCTACTCCATAATATTGCATTATCATCGAAGAATCCGACTAGATTACGTATTTTTGAGGTGTAAATCTGGGATTTGAACCTAGGGATTTAAAAATCATATTTGAGTATTTGGAGGCCGAGTTGATGTCAGAATTTAGTAAAATTGGTATGGTTGGACTCATGATTGAATGGACTTTCGGATTTTGTAACTTTTGTCGGATTCTGAGATGTGGTCCCCACGAGCGATTTTTGAGTTAAATTTTAGATTTTATTGGAAATTAGTATTTTCTTATGGAATTAATTCCAATAATTTTTACTGACTAAATCGGATTATTTATGGCTAGATTCGAGGCGTTTGGAGGCCAATTCACGAAGAAAAAGTATAGCGGAGTAAGAAATTACGCGGTTTTGAGGTAAGTAACACTTCTAAACTTGGTTCTGAGGGTATGAATCCCCGATTTGGTGTTATATAAATTGTTTGGAGGTGACGCACATGATAGTCGACAAGTGTGTAGACATGCACCATTGAAATTGTGACTTGAATAAATTCTGTGAAGTTGTAAAAATTAAAGAGTCATGTTATTATCTGAACATTTCCCACGTGTTAGAGGAATTAAGCTGAGGCCCTTATCAAAGATCACGTTTAGGCTACGTGTCGATATTTTTGGAACAAATGGGGTCGTGTTGCTGTTAAATAAATTGTTTTAAAAATGTACATTTCACACTCAGTCATATCATCCATTGTGAGGATATTTATGTGATCAAGCTGCATGCCGCAGCAGGCCATATTGGCTTTCTATATATTATTATTATTATATGGATCGGGGTTGCCCGCCTGCAGCAGGCCTTATAGGCTAAACTATTATTTGGATCGGGGTTGCTCGTCTGCAGCAGGCCTTATAGGCTTTATTATTACATGGATCGGGACTGCCCGCCTGCAGTAGGCCATACCAGCTTTATATCACGCTTGGGCTGAAGGAACCCCTCCGGAGTCTGTACATACTCCAGTGAGCGTAGATGATTATATATTCGGGATGGACCTTCAAGGGCATTGACTTGCCTTACTTATTTATATTCTGATGACTTTCCCTCGACATGGACCTTGTCCGTATCATTTATATTTGGGGATAAATTATCCCAGGGCTGGATTGGCCTTATACGGTAGTGAGTGACTGACTGTCAGTTGATGTGTATATATATACGAGATGGAATATCATTGTGTATGGATTGGTTGTCTCCATATCATGCTATTCTAGACTGTCACGCAAAAATCGTGACATTAGCAATGTCGGGGTTGGCGAAGGTCGAATGGAGAGGTTCTCTAGACTATGTTCCCGGCAGGGTAAATTCTTATTTGAAGGCCCAACTTATGGTTGGAAAGGGATGTTTGTCATATTTGGCCTTTGTGAGAGATGTTGATGCAGATAATCCTTCTATTGATTCAGTACCGGTAGTGCAAGAATTTTCGGATGTATTTCCTGCAGATCTGTCGGGTATGCCACCCAACATGGATATTGATTTCGGTATTGACTTGGTGACGGGAACTCAACCCATTTTTATTCCTCCGTATCGTATGGCACCAACTAAGTTGAAAGAATTGAAAGAGCAACTTCAGTAGCTCCTTGATAAGGGGTTTATTAGGCCTAGTGTGTCACATTGGGGTGCACTGGTTTTATTTGAGAAAAAGAAAGATAGTACTATGCGGATGTGCATTGATTACATGCAACTGAATAAAGTTACAATCAAGAATATATATCCTTTACCGCGTATTGATGATTTATTTGACCAACTTCAGGGAGCGGGGGTATTCTCCAAAATTGATTTGAGATCTGGGTATCACCAGTTAAAAATTCCGGGTTCAGATATTCTAAAAACGGCATTTAGGACTCGTTATGGCCACTATGAATTTCTCGTGATGTATTTTGGGCTGACCAACGCCCCAGCAACATTTATGCACTTGATGAACAGTATATTTCAGCCATATCTTGATTCATTTGTCATAGTATTTATTGATGATATCGTGGTGTACTCACGTAGCTAGGAGGAGCATACACAACACTTGGGTATTGTATTACAGAGGCTGAGAGAGGAGAGGCTTTATGCCAAA
>AWOL01S0058758.1:11472-22650 GCA_000715115.1 Nicotiana otophora | reverse complement strand
GACACATAGTGTCTAGTGAAGGAATTAAGGTGGATCCGAAGAAAATAGAGGCAGTTCAGAGTTGGCCCAGGCCATCTTCAACTACTGAGATTCGGAGTTTTCTTGGATTGGTCGGTTATTATCGTCGCCTTGTAGAGGGTTTCTCATCTATTGCATCGCCTTTGACTAAATTGACCCAGAAAGGAGCTCCGTCCAGGTGGTCGGATGAGTGTAAAGAGAGCTTTCAGAAGCTCAAGACAGCCTTGACTACAGCCCCAGTATTGGTGTTACCTACAGGTTCAGAGTCTTATATTGTGTATTGTGATGCATCATGTATTGGTCTCAGCGTAGTTCTTATGCAAGATGATAAGGTGATTGCCTATGCATCCAGACAGTTAAAGGTACATGAGAAGAATTATCCAATCCACGACCTTGAGTTTGCAGCTATTGTTTATGCCTTGAATATTTGGCGGCATTATTTGCGGCAACGGAGGTGGTTGGAGTTGCTTAAGGATTATGATATCACCATTCTCTGTCATCCTGGAAAGGCCAATGTGGTGGCCGATGCCTTGAGCCGTAAGGCGGAGAGTTTGGGCAGCTTAGCAGAGAGGCCTTTAGCCTTGGATTTTCAGACCTTGGCCAATCAGTTGGTTAGATTGGATGTTTCGGAGCCGAACCGAGTTTTTGATTGTGTGGTTTCTTAGTCTTCTCTTTATGATCGTATCAGAGAACGTCAGTATGATGACCCCCATCTGCTTGTCCTTAAGGACACGGTTTAGCACGGTGATGCCAAGGAAGTCACCATTGGAGATGACAGTGTATTACGGATGCAGGGCAGGCTATGTGTGCCTAATGTAGATGGTTTGCGTGAGTTAATTCTTCAGGAAGCTCACAGTTCGCGGTACTCTATTCATCCAGGTGCCGCGAAGATGTATCAGGATTTAAAGCAGCATTATTGGTGGAGACGAATGAAGAAAGATATTGTTGGATTTTTGGCTCGGTGTTTAAATTGTCAACATGTGAAGTACGAGCATCAAAGACCGTGTGGATTGCTTCAGAGACTTGAAATTCTGGAGTGGAAATGGGAGCGTATTACCATGGACTTCGTAGTTGGACTCCCATGAACCATGAGGAAGTTTGATGTTGTTTGGGTGATTGTAGACCAGTTGACCAAATCCGCACATTTTATTCCAGTTGGTACTAATTATTCTTCAGAGCGGTTGGTTGAGATTTATATCCGCGAGATTGTTCGCCTACACGGTGTGCCAGTGTCCATTATTTCAGATCGAGGCACACAGTTGACATCACAATTTTGGAGAGCAATGTAGCGATAACTAGGCACACATGTTCAATTGAGTACAATATTTCACCCTCAGATGGATGGAATTTCCGAGCGCACTATTCAGATATTGGAATATATGCTACGCACTTGTGTTATAGACTTTAGGGGTTCTTGGAATCAATTTATGCCGCTCGCAGACTTTGCTTACAATAACAACTACCAATCGAGCCTTCAAATGACTCCGTATGAGGCTTTATATGGGAGATGGTATCGGTCTCCAGTGGGTTGGTTTGAGCCGAGTGAGGCTAGGCTATTGGGTACTGACTTGGTTCAGGATGCTTTGGAGAAGGACAAAGTGATTCGGGAATGGCTTCGTACGGCGCAGTCTAGACAAAAACGTTATGCTGACAAGAAGGTCTGTGATGTTGCTTACATGGTTGGAGAGAAGGTTCTGCTCAAAATTTCACCTATGAAGGGTGTGTTGATGTTCGGGAAGAAGGGCAAGTTGAGCCCTCGGCATATTGGGCCTTTAGAGATACTCAAGAAGATTGGAGATGTGGCTTCTGAACTTTCTTTGCCACCTAGTCTATCAGGTGCTCATCCAGTATTCCATGTGTCCATACTCCGAAAGTATGTCGGGGATGCATCTCATATTTTGGATTTTAGTATAGTGCATTTGGACGGTAATTTGACTTATGATGTGGAGCCCGTGGCTATTTTAGACCTGAAAGTTCGAAAGTTGAGGTCAAACAACATATCATCAGCGAAGGTATCGTGGAAGGGACAGCCAGTCGGAGAAGCTACCTGGGAGATTGAGCGGAAGATACGGAGCAAATATCCATACCTTTTTGAAACTCCAGGTATGATTCTAAACCCGTTCGAGGACGAACGTTTGTTTAAGAGGGGGAGAATGTAACGACCCTGTTGGCCGTTTTGAGTATTATAATCCCATTCTCCCATTTACTGCTCAAGGTATGCTTTACAGTTATTTTATGACTTACCGAATTAGTTGGTTCGGGTCCGGAAAAACTTCGGAGTGAAATGAGACACTTAGTCTCATAATTGAAAACTTAAGTTGAAAAAGTTGACCGAATGTTGACTTATATGTAAACGACATCGGATTTGAATTCTATTAATTCCAATAGCTCTGTATGATGATTTTAGACTTAAGAGCATGTGCGGAAAATTATTTGGAGGTCCGTAGTAGAATTAGGCTTGAAATGGTGAAAGTTGAATTTTTGGGAAGTTTGACCGGGAGGATGACTTTTTGATATCGGGTTCGGAATCCGATTCTGGAAATTTGAATAGGTCTGTTATGTTAGTTATGACTTGTGTGCAAAATTTGAGGTCAATCGAACATTATTTGATAGGTTCCGGCGTCGTTTGCAGAATTTGGAAATTTCAAAGTTCATAAGGCTTGAATTGGGGTGTGATTTTGTGTTTTTAGCATTGTTGGATGTGATTTGAAGGCTCGACTAAGTTTGTATGATATTTTAGTTGACTTATATGTAAACGACATCGGATTTGAATTCTATTAATTCCAATAGCTCTGTATGATGATTTTAGACTTAGGAGCGTGTCCGAAAAATTATTTGGAGGTCTGTAGTGGTATTAGGCTTGAAATGGCGAAAGTTGAATTTTTGGGAAGTTTGATCGGGGGGATGACTTTTTGATATCGGGGTCGGAATCCGATTCTGGAAATTTAAATAGGTTTGTTATGTCATTTATGACTTGTGTGCAAAATTTGAGGTCAATCAGACATTATATGATAGGTTCAGGTGTCGTTTGTAGAATTTGGAAATTTCAATATTCATTAGGCTTGAATTGGGGTGTGATTTTGTGTTTTTAGCATTATTGGATGTGATTTGAAGGCTCGACTAAGTTTATATGATATTTTAGGACTTGTTGGTGTATTTGGTTGAAGTCCCGAGGGTCTCGGGTGAGTTTCGGATGGTTAACAGATCAAATTTGGACTTAGAGCAAAATTGGAAACCCGTTGTCATCTGATGCAATCGCACCTGCGGAAATGGGCTCGCATGTGCGAGCTCGCAGAAGCGAGCCTGGCAAGTGCAGATGCGGGCAAGGGGCTATGAGGGAGTGGTCGCAGGTGCGAGGGAATTTCTGCACCTGCGTGATCGCAGATGCGGACGGATAGGCGCAGAAGCGGAGTGAGCCTCGCTAATGTGAGCCTCGCTAATGCGAGCCCGCAGAAGCGGCTTCTAGCTCGCAAAAGCAGAAGCAGTGGCAGCCTTGGCAAACCGCAAAAGCAGTTGGTTTCTTGTACCTACGAGACCGCAAAAGTGGCTAAGTGAGTCGCAGGTGCGGAACCCCTAGACAGTATACATTTCGCAGGGGTTCCGAGTTTTGCCATTTTTGGACTTTCAAGCACGTTTTTTGAGGCAATTTTTAGAGAGAATTCACGGAAAACTTGAGGTAAGTTACTTGTGATCATTTTTACTCCATAATATTGAATTATCATCGAATAATATGACTAGATTACGTGTTTTTGAGGTGTAAATCGGGAATTTGAACCTAGGGATTTAAAAATAAGATTTGAGGATTTGGAGGCCGAGTTGATATTGGAATTTAGTAAACCTGGTATGGTTGGACTCGTGGTTGAATGGACTTTAGGATTTTGTAACTTTTGCCGGGTTCTAAGACGTGCGCCCCATGGGTGATTTTTGAGTTAAATTTCGGATTTTATTGGAAAATTACTATTTGCTTATGGAATTAATTTCAATAATTTTTATTGACTGAATCAGATTATTTGTTGCTAGATTCGAGGCGTTTGGAGGCCAATTCAAAAGGCAAGAGAATAGCGGAGTAAGAAATTATGCGGTTTTAAGGTAAGTAGCACTTCTAAACTTGGTTCTGAGGGTATGAATTCTCGAATTGGTGTTATATAAATTATTTGGAGGTGACACACACGATAGTTGACGAGTGTGTAGACGTGCACCATTGAAATTGTGACTTAAATAAATTCTCTGAAGTTGTAAAAATTAAAGAATCATGTTATTATCTAAACATTTCCCATGTGTTAGAGAAATTGAGCTGAGGTCCTTATTAAAGATCATGTTTAGGCTACGTGCCGATATTTTTGGGACCCATGGGGTCGTGTTGTTGTTAAATTAATTGTTTTAAAAATGTACATTTCACACTCAGTCATATTCATCCATTGTGAGGATATTTATGGGATCGAGTTGTGCGCCGCAGCAGGCCATATTGGCTTTATATATTATTATTATATAGATCGGGACTGCCCGCCTGCAGTAGGCCATACCGGCTTTATATCACGCTTGGGTTGAAAGAACCCCTCTAGAGTCTGTACACACCCCCAGTGAGCGTAGATGATTATATATTCGAGATGGACTTCCCAGGGTATGGACTTGCTCTACTTATTTATATTGTGACGAATTTCCATAGACATGGACCTTGTCCGTATCTTTTACATTTGAGGATAAATTATCCCAGGGCTGGATTGTCCTTATACAGTACTGAGTGACTGACTGTCAGTTGATGTGTATATATATACGGGATGGAATATCCCTAGGCTGGATTGGCCAAAAACAGTACCAAGTGACCGAATGATTTGTGACTAGTATTACATGAGGTCTTTCTACTGAGATGACATATTCCTCATATTATGCAGTATTGATCTATTTCACTTGTACTGAGTTTAATTGTTGAACTTGAAAGTATGCCTACATTTCTGTACCATTATTTATACTAGACTGTACCTGCAGAGCTCGCCACTACTTTCAGCCCAGAGGTTAGTCTTATTGCTTATTGAGTTGGTTGTACTCATACTACACTCTGCACCTCGTGTGCATATACAGGTGCTTTCGGACACGTCGACCGTTAGATCTTAGAGTGCTATCAGTTAGAGACTATCAAGATAGCTGCCTGGAGTCCGCTAACCTTGACTCTCTTTCTTTCAGTTATTGTATTGTTCTATACTTTCAGACAGTGTTTTATTAGTCAAACTTTGAATTCATATTAGATGCCTATGTACTTAGTGACACTGGGTTTTGGGAGTATTTATATCTGTATTTCTGAGTTTTCTTTTGTTGAATTTAAATATTATATTTTCAAACTTAAAAGATATGACAGTTTATTGAGATTGCCGGATTGCCTAGTATTGAGATAGGCTCCATCACGACAGGTGAGATTTTGGGTCGTGACACCAGTGATTCCCAAGCCCAGGAGATGTTCATCTTTGAAAGCATTAGAGGTGAAAAGTGTCGAGGGAGAGAAGTCTGGTGAGAAATCTTGTGAGAAGTCTGAAGAGAATGAGAAAAATGCGAGGAAGTATATGAAGAGGAAAGCTGGTGACAAAGAGGAACCTGGTTCCTCCAAGAAGGCCAAAGTGATTTTGTCAAAGGCTGACAACAGAGAAAAACTTAGGAAGCAGAGGGTGTTATGGGGAAGAACTTTTGAAGCTGACATTCTCGAAATATCAGGGATGAGACAGTTGTTTGACATATGTGAGTTTCAGAAGTGGACTCATTTGTTCACCAATGAGAGTCCCAAGGTTTATGAGGAAGAATTCCTTAGCTTCTACGCATATATGTTTACATTGGAAGATAATAACATTTGCTTGAAGGTCAATGGAGTAAATTTTGTGATGGACGAGGCTATTCTGGGAATATTTTGGGAGTGCCTAATGAAGGTCTCTCATCCATTGAATGGACTCGTTCTTCTAACTTTAGAAGAGTCATTCTAAAGGATTAAGTTGTGCAGCATGGGGAACGGGTTCATAAGAAGGCCCTCCTTCTAGTGTATCAACTTATGTTTGAAATGGTGAATAAGGCCTTGCTTCCATGTGCATAAAGGCATTTAATTACTTCAAAAGCAGACATATTCCTCATGGAAGCCCTGGATGCCTACACCACCATCAATCTGCCTGGTCTTATGATTGAACATATGAAGAAGTTGGCACACTTCAAGGATGGAAACCATAGTTTGCCTTATGGGTTCTTGCTCACTAAGATGTTTGAATTCTTCAAAGTTCCTTTGGGAAGAGAAACAGTGGGAACTCGCAAGCAAATTTTCTCAAAGACAACCTTGGAGGAATGTGAGTGTATTGACAAGAAATGGGGTGTTGGCAGCAATTCCACTATTTCTCAATTGATTGATGCTCAGAATGCTACAAATGAGGAAATAAGGAGGTTGAAGGCACGAAATACCATTCTTGAAGGGCAGCTTAGTCAGGCCAAGGAGGCACCTGATTCTAGCAGTGTACAAGCCACAGCGATTGCTCGCTTGACCACTAAAAATGCAGATCTCAGGAAATAGTTTGAGGACCTGAAAGAGCGGCTGATTAACGAGCAAGTGTCTGCAAATGCTCGAATGAAAATTAATCTCAAAACCCTTGCCTCCTCATCCTTCCCTCCCCCTTCTAATGCCCCTTAAACATTTCCCTTCCCAGTGTCCAGTTAAATGATATCTGGCCTATCCTAGTTTTTTTTATTGTTCCTATGACTGGTACTTCAAGTTGTTTTTGTGGATGTTTGTGTAACAATGGTTCTACTATTTATGATTTCTTCTCTTTAATTAATGAGCATCTCATCTTTTGCTATGCATATTATACTCTTGCGCTCTGTTTTTAACTATGTTGTGTGCACACATGTGGCCTGAGTTAACTTTGCTAGACTTCTTTTTGCATTTACTTGTGTATAATCTTTTTATAATGCCAAAAGGGGGAAGACAATTGAGAAGAGGAATAGGTCCTCGGGTTCTCAGGGGGAATAAAGTCTTTTTGCAGAAGATCTAGTTCTCAGGGGGAACTTCAATTATAAGTTTGTCATCATCAAAAAGGGTAAAATTATTAAGTTATGTGCCTTTGTGTATTTTGATTATCTAACAAACTTCCTAATAAGAACCAGATTGGGAACCTGTTACACATCCTCAAAGTGCTCAAGAACAACAAGTCTCAAGTCTGGCACAAGTCCCAACAACTTGAGTCAAGAAACGGGAGAGGGAACATGTGTCCATCAGTTCCTCTGATGACAGTACAAGTCAACTCTCTACAGCTGTAAAGTCGTTGCACTGTTTTCTACACACGCAACAGTGCAACAGTCACTTTATGGACCATGCCTTGTACCGGATAATTGCATACATCATCCCAATGACCTCACTTTTACATTACCAACATGAGGCAAGGGAAATGCACACACTTGCAAAACCCTAAATCATCAATTCTCTCTCAAGTGCGCTACCAACTTTCAAGTCATTGAAGAACAAAGCAACAACAGAACCAAAAACCAAATCCCAACACTAAGTCTATCATATGTCCTTAGTTTTGTTGTATCTTTCTTAGTGTTATCTATTAGTAACTCCTACCCAGCTTACTTAGAAGCATTTTTGTAGGAGATCATTTGTAAAATCATAAACTCTGTGTTTGTATTTTGGCTAGAGTTAGTCAAAGTGTGTGCTTTGTAATAGAGTTATTACAAAGAAACTTGTAACAGAGTTATTACAAGTTGGTGAGAGATTAAGAGGTTAATTCCTAGTACTGATTTTGTCCCGAAAATTTGAACTAAAAATCTTAATTTCAGGACAATTTTGGACATTGCTGTCATGAAAAAGTGAGAAACTGAAATTCAAGATATATTGGCTAATTCCTAAATAACAAATTTTTAGAGTGGCTACCTGGTGTCATTTCTACGCAATTTTGTGTAGAGGAAGGTAACAGAGAAAGGTTATAGTCCTGCTTAAGGAAATGGGCTTTTTATTGGACTCCAACAAGACGTCAAAAGCCCAATTACTAAGAAGAATTAACCCAAATAGCCGTCCACCTTATCATTTAAACTAAAAATAGCATGTGAATGTATAATATATGCATAATTTATGTATTCCATGTGTATAATTATGTCTAATCTATGTATATGATTAAAAAAAGTAAACAATTAATATTATCGGCTATTTATGTAAAAATCCCAATTTCTAATCCTGTAAATTCCTTTGAACTAATTTTTTGTATAGTAGTATTTTATGGAATTTTTTTAATAAAGATATGGTACCGCACACACTTCAGTGTCTTTTTAATTATTTTCTGCAGCCATTAAAATATTCAACCCATGAAAATTAGAGTTTAGACTAAGCCTCAAGCTTATCCATATCCAAATAAGCCACGACATGGGCAGTACAAAATATACCAAAAAGTCAAAAAAGAAACTAAATTAATTCAATCAAGAAATGATAGACAAAATTATATCTTTCTACTGTAAAAAGAATCTTTTCAAAGTCTTTGCTGCTTGTCTTTCAATGTGTGTTTCACATAACGGCGGGGAACAAAAATAATTCCCTTTTGTAGTCTTTGGGATGAAACACATTGGCTTTGTGCGAAGGTAGTAATTTGCTGGAGAAAAAGTGGGCACGAAATGGGAGAGGAATGAGTTTGACAACAATAATATTTTTGTTTAAGTAGGTCAACAGATCCGTATTAGCTTAAGGGCTCAAATGTGGGCGAATAAGACAACATATGACAGCGTGTAGTGTCCAATAGACATACTTTGATGATAATTTGAGTGTCTAATTGAAAATATCTTCAATTAAGGTGTCTAAGTGAAAATCTTGACAAATTTAGGTGGTTGTCTATACATTTGGCGTGCAACTAAATATGATTCTTTCTTTTTGGTCTGCTGGAAAAAGGAAGAGTATTAGAGAACAATTTTTCTTTGCATTGTTAAATCTCTGATCTCCTTTTAATTAATCAACATATCATATTTTAGGATCCTCGATTCTAATGAAATTCAAATATTCTATATTGACCAAAAGATCATTTTAGTGGCTGAAATGGTTACTAACGAAAATAAATCTCATGAAAATATGATATTAACCATTTAACAGTACATATTAATCATGTTACATTGTATATCCGATTCAAGTACAAGAATCCCAACTATTAAAGAGATCTTGACAAAATTGTTACATATGAAATTCAGAAAAATTTTATGGATAAGGCAATTGATCAAACAATTAGTCCTGAATTTTAAATTAGCAACTCAAAAATTCAGAACACTTAGTTCTGAATTTTAAATTAGCAGCTCAAAAATTCAGGATATTAAGTGAAAGAATATATTAAATTTGAATATGAAATTTTAATTTAGTAGACAAAATATGACATTAAAATTTAAATTTTGGGTAGTTAAATGAATTTCAGTTCTTAAAAGTAGCACATAATGATATTAATAATAATATATTAGCAAACATTTCGCGACCGTTCCAAAAATATTTTTCTTTGGTTAAAAAAGGGTATTTCATAAACTGGAATAGAGTAAGAATCTAATAATTTTCCTTGTCCCATAAAATGTTCCCGTGTTGGATCTTTTTTATTTTCTTTTTCTTACTAAAAACACATGGAACAAGCAATTGGGGGGAGTACACAAACATTAATTCTTAGGGATGCTATTTAGGGATTAACTAGTACTTATTTTGTCCCAAAAATTTGAACTAAAAATCTTAATTTCAGGACAATTATGGACATTGTTATCTTGAAAAACTAAGAAACTGAAATTCAAGATATATTGGCTAATTTCTAAATAGTAAACATTTAGAGTAACTAACTGGTGTCATTTTTACGCAATTTTGTGTAGAGGAAGGTAACAAAGAAAGGTTATAGCCCAGCTTAATGAAATGGGCTTTTTATTGGACTCCAACAAGACGTCAAAAGCCCAATTTCTAATCCTGTAGATTCCTTTGAACTAATGTTTTGTATAGTAGTTGTATTTTATGGAATTTTTTTAATAAAGATATGGTGCCGCACACACTTCATTGTCTTTATAATCTATTTTTTGCAGTCATTAAAATATTCAACCCTTGAACATTAGAGTTTAGACTAAGCCTCAAGCT
Source organism: Nicotiana otophora (assembly GCA_000715115.1). Classification (NCBI taxonomy): domain Eukaryota; kingdom Viridiplantae; phylum Streptophyta; class Magnoliopsida; order Solanales; family Solanaceae; genus Nicotiana; species Nicotiana otophora. The sequence continues at coordinate 12,536 of AWOL01S0058758.1, read as the reverse complement.
TATCCATATCCAAATAAGCCACGACATGGGCAGTACGAAATATACCAAAAAGTCAAAAAAGAAACTAAATTAATTCAATCAAGAAATGATAGTCAAAATTATATCTTTCTAGTTTCTACTGTAAAAAGAATCTTTTCAAAGTCTCTGCTTCTTTCCTTTCTAAGTGTGTTTCACACAAAGGACAGGGAGCAAAAATATTTATGTTATTTGGTGGAGGGACATAAGGGCCACTATATACAAATTCCAAATATCGCATTGTAGTTCGTTCGTGTTCAAGTGATATTATGAGTTCCTAAATGATAATAATTATAAACTCTTAACTACTGAACTGTGTCAATAGTTATTTGAACTCGAGCAATTATATCGTGGCAATTGTCATCCTTAAAGGTCGTGCCTTCTTACGACTTTAAAAACGTCATTAAAGTTTAAAACTTATGTATTTATATACCAGCATCACTCCAGTATTTTGTCAATGTGGGATTCGAGGTGTTATATATACCCTTTAAGGACTTAGGGTTCTCGTTGAGGTTTGCTTCATCACCTCCTTTGTCCTACCACCTCCTTCTCAAAGGTGTGGAAGAGTCGGATTCGCCTAAACTCAATTGACCGTTGAGGTTTGCTCCACCATCGTACAAGGTTGCACGCGGAGTGACGTTTGTACAATATACAACAGTTCTGCCCAATAATGATATTATTCGTTTTGGATATAGGCCGACACGACTTTAAAACGTATTATTAGGGTCTGAGGCTTATTTATTACTTATATACCTAATATCTCTTCCGTATTTTGCAAGGACAAATTTTAACTAATGAGTTTAAAAAGTCTCTTTTTCCATTAAAAGAAGAAAAGAGAAAACCAGTTAGAAATAAGACATTTAGTGCTAAAGAAAAACAATATAGGGCTGCTGGTGAACCTGGTTATTTGAATAATACTAGTCTATATGGAACAACCTACTAATATTTTTGACTAGAAAGGTCCATTGGAACAACAGTAAAGTTGTCTCCGTGTAATCTGTAAGTCACGTGTTTGAGTCGTGAAAGTAGCAATTAATGTTTACATTAGG